>CM061226.1:112483359-112639752 GCA_030844895.1 Ambrosia x helenae
CCGTTTCTGTGCAAAAATATACCATAAACACTCACCAAATCGTTCGCAATTTGAAGAACAAGATCAACCAGTCGCAATTTTAATCGTTCGATTTAGCCTCGAAAATGATCAGGTTAGTACGATTATTATACATGCTTTTGATCGGAATTTGATGTTCTATAATAGCCCTATGATTTCGTTAATTGCTGTGGTCGAATTAGAGGTCAATCAAGGGTTATGGTTCGATCAAAACTATAGAGGCTAAAAGTGTAAACTTAGAAAATAAAGTTAACCAAGTTTTTTAACTAAGTTGGGCTAAAGGACAAAGGGTGTAACAAATGGATAAAATAAAGGATATAAGGAGTGAAAATTTTCCATAAAGGACAGAGAATGCAATTTCAGTAATAACTAAAGGACAATTTGTGTAATTCTCTCTTATAATTATTTAAATTGTTTATTTAAAAATAATTTTATTGTTTATATAGCCGGTGATCAAGAGGCACCCGTGTTTTGGAGGCGTTTTAGTGAAAAAAATTATGCTGCTATGAAATGGGAACCTTACCATACTAACGATTCATTCTCGGGAAAATGGATGGCAATGTGAACAAAAGTCTCCAACTTCAACAACATTTCCAACCTCTTTACGAACAACCGTTAAAGAGGAAGCACTTTGAACGATATGGACATTGTGACGGCCGCCCACATGAATTTAGTTTCAATTACGGTTGCGAGTTTACCATGATAAAACCTTGGGAGCTACTTCGACAATCTCCAAAGTGGTATCTTGTGCTACTAGTCAACATAGGTCAATCATCAAAGAAGCCCTAGACTACTTCTGAGTTCTAACACACCGAAACCGAACTCGTCTGTAGATGGATCAGATGCATGTTCCAATATAACCTAAACGACAACACTGACGAGCTTGAGTTTGAGGAACTGTAAGAGTTGCAACGCCCGTCCGGTAGAGATAAAATCAAGGTTGTTTAAAGAGCCAAAGGCCTTTCCTCGTCTACAACAACGACGAATACCGAGGGTAAATCAAACTTCTCCCAAATGGACGACAAAGTTGCTCAAATTGTCATGATTAAGGGACCAGAGCACCAATTTCAAATGAATAGGCAAAGGGAAAAATGTTTTAAGTTCCTCAAGAAAGATTTCGTGCATCTCATCGAGCTAGACCGTGCATTTTTAGAAGCTGAGAAACAACAAATTCGAGCTAAATATCTCAACAAGGACTAGTTATATATGTCTTTTATATTAGTTTAAATTTTAAGTTTTTTAGGGTGGTTATAATAAAACCCCCATGCTTCTATTTCCGCCCCCCTAAAGCGCCTCGCTTTGGCCAAAGTGAGACGCTTGGGTTTACTTTTTACCAACCTCAGTACGAGGTCAGAAAAGCTGAATTTTTTACTCGAAGCGTCTCGCTATGGCCAAAGTGAGGTGCTTCGAATCAAAGAATTATTTTCCTTTCTTTTTTTGGTGTTTTTGAATTGTTTTTTTAATATAATTATTGTAAAAAAATTAAAAAAAATTAAAAAACAAAATAATAACCACCAACTTGCATCGACTTGAGACATGAGTTTTATTAACTTTAAATATCTATGATCCATGGTATCCACTAACCTTAGCGACAACAAGATCCATAATTCGAACAAGGAGGGAAATATTCTTCCATTACTGTTTTCATAAAAATGGAAAAAGCAACCCATACAGAGTTCGTTGTACTGGTTGCGGAAAGAAATCAACAGTCGGATCGGCGCTAACAAACGGATGAAAATTAGACGATTTTTGTTTACCTTCCCATTGATTTCAAGTATGTTCTTTTGACAAACGTCTGGCTGAGTTGAAGTTACTGAATTCTCCATACATAGTTCGTTGTACTGGTTGTGGAAAGAAATCAACAGTCGGATCGGCACTAACAAGCAACCCATACAGAGTTCGTTGTACTGGTTGCGGAAAGAATTCAACAGTCGGATCGGCGCTACCAAACGGATGAAAATTAGACGATATTGTTTACCCTCCCATTGATTTCAAGCATGTAATTTTTTCTTTTCCGACATTAAACTTAGTACAGGTGTGACCTTTTTTTACATTACCAAACAATTCCAAACAACTGTTCATGTAAGCAAGTAAAATTCAGTTGTTGAACATTTGTGTGAGAATGCATAGTATAAAATTCTTTTGACAAACATCTAGCTGACCTGAAGTTCCATTGCAACCTAGTTCCTTTGAATTATAAACCAGATTGATGATAGTCGTTTTCAGCATTGTAAAAGCAACCCATACAGAGTTCATTGTACTGGTTGCGGAAAGAAATCAACAGTCGGATCGGCGCTACCAACACCCATCCCACACACAATATAATTATTTATTCTATATCAATGGATGATCGTTCCACTCCTGTAATGATCAGGAACATTCCAAATAATTGTTCAGTTATGGATCCTTTGATCAGAAAATATATTCTCAAACAATTCCTAAAATAAGACTTCCGATAATCCACACCTTTCTCCTAAAGCAAAACATCTCTAGGTTTAGCATCACCAAACGGATTTACCTTAGGCCTCGGTTTGTCCACTCCAATTCCTAACATTAATTCCAATTCCAATTCCAATTCCACCGTTGTTCATTCTTCTTCTCAAGTAAAGAGTCTGTCATTGTTATTGTATAATAATGTAAATAATAATAATGTAACTTATTATTTTCAGGTTTATAACATTACGACACACCATACCATACAATACGAACATAATCCGAAAACTAGATTCGGTGCAATCAGAATCTGAAGAGAAGTTATCATCATCATTATCCACAATGTTCTTACCTAAAATCAAGTTTTTTCAACTTTACAATGGTTATCAAGAGTAACAATCAATCAATCTCAATTGCAAGTAATAAATAAAGAAAGAAACTTTTATTTAATGAAATTTAATGCGTATACCGCATTCGAAGATCCTTGCATTGGACACAAACCCATTGAATGTATAGATGATCATCCACAATGCTTTAACTATTATAGCAACTTCCAAAGGAATTCTCCATGAAAGAATCCAGACATGTTTTATATGTTATTTCAGGTTGTTTTCATCGTTGACAGATATCTCTCCGACAACAACTTGCTTCGTACCCGATCACAATGTGCAACAACTGAATTTTACTTTGCTTGCATAAATAGTTGTTTTGGAATTGAGCAGTGGTCTAGTGGCGTGGTCTACCTTTTTGCTTATGATGTCCAACAACTGAATTTTACTTGCTTGCATGAACAATTTTTTAACTATTATAAAAACTACCATAGGAATTCTCCATTTAAGAATCCAGACAGGTTTTATATGTTGTTTCAGGTTGCCTTCATCGTTGATAGATATCTCTCCGACAACAACTTCATCATTGAATAGTGACTTTTTAATCTTTCTAATGGGTCACTATTCATATATAAAAAAACATTGTTGCTTATAAAGTGTTAGATGTCACTGTGAGTAGATAAATTTCGATGAATAGTGACTTTTTAATGTTCTTTATATATGAATAGTGACCCACTTCAAAGTTAGATGTTTTCAGGTTGCCTTCATTGTTGACAGATACGCTGATGACAAAGCTTGTGTTGAGGGAATGTGTAGATGTAACGATTTTACTTGCTTGCATGAACAGTAGTTGTTTTGGAATTGAGCAGCGATCTATTGGAATCTTGTATGAAATCATCTCATTGCATGTTCTCCATATCCATACCTTGTTTCAAGTATCTTGCAAAAGTCATTTGGTCTTTGTAACACCCTAGGCATATCCCACATCTCCCGTGGACATGAGAGATCTTGGTTTATAAGTAATGTCCTGCCTCATAAATCAGCAACGCGTTTTGGGCTTAGTTGGCTGTGGAGCACATGAAAACTCCATAGTTAAGTGTGCTCACGTGGGAGTAGTACTAGCATGGGTGACCTCTTAGGAAGTTTTCACTCGGGCAACCAAAAACAAATCCGTAAGCATCTAGTGGGTAAAGCAGATAATATTGGATGATATTAGAGGCAGAGTGTTACAGTCTTCAAGACTTCTAGGAGTCAACAAAGGTTGACTTCTTTGAGCATTAACCATAAATTATTACATTATTATTATTATTATTATTATTATTATTATTTAAATTATTATTATATTAGGAACCTAGTTCCTTTCTACCAAAAAACACAAACGAAGTTTAAAGGCTGAACACGAGTATAATCAAACAAGGGTTCCCCTTGTTTGTTTAAACTTCTTGTTTGAAAAGAAATAGCACAAGTCCTTCTTTAATGTTTTTTATAATTCATTAAAGGCTGAACACGAGTATAATCAAACAAGGGTTCGCGTTTTGGTACGTTTTAGGTGATCGGATGTGACTTCTAGTTTGTGGTTTTCAGAAGTCACATCCGATCAATTAAAAGGTACCAAAACGCGAACCCTTGTTTAATTATACTCGTGTTCAGCCTTTAAAGAATTATAAAAAAACATTAAATAAGGACTTGTGCTATTTCTTTTCAAACAAGAAGTTTAAACCAACAAGGGGAACCCTTGTTTGATTATACTCGTGTTCAACCTTTAAACTTTGTTTGCCTTTGGATTGGTAGTCTTGACATATATTGATTGAATAAATTTTACTAATTTCTGATTCTTGATAGTTTCATAAATCATTTTACTAATTTTCGATTTTTTATAGATTCATAAATCATTTTCAAAATCATAACCATCATTATCATTACACCCTCAAAACAGATACAACATTCATCACAATCATTGCTCCAACATAACTTGCACCATCTTGAGATATGAGTTTGATTAGCTTAAATCTCTCTGATCCATGGTATCCACTAACCGTAGCGACAACAAGATCCATATTTCAAACATGGAGCTAAACGATATCCTAATATTTAGACGTTAGGGTTTGATAAACACAAAACTTATTATTAAAAAGCAACACAAAACAAAACTGGAACACTTAAATCATACCGTTATATAAGAGAGGCCTATTAGGAGTGCCGTGGAGGAAGATCGTCGGTTTGTTGTAGTCGATTATGGCGCGGAGGCTAGCGGGAAGTTGAAATTTTGAATGATGTTCGTCGGTTTGCTCTCTGTATACTAATTCAAAATAGAGGTAGGAAAGTAAAGCTTCAAGTGAAAGTGAATACCATGGATCAGAGCGATTTAAAGCTAATCAAACTCATATCTCAAGCCGGTGCAAGTTATGTTGGACCACTGTTCATCATCTTCTTCTTCTACTTTCTTTCTCTTGATCTTCACACTTGCTTTTGAAGCTCTGATCTTCTTCCTATTATCTTTGTTTATCACAACTTAACCTGATCATGTGTCGCATGATTGTGTTTATGTTCTTTTATAAGATGAAAATTTGTGCCGGTCCGACTGTTGATTTCTTTCCGCAACCAGTACAACGAACTCTGTATGGATGATATTGATCAAACCTTCATAAAACAACCAAACCACCATTTGAAACCATAACTTATTACATTATTATTATTATTATTATTATTATTATTATTATTATTATTATTATTATTATTATTATTATTACTTACATTATTATTATATTTGCAACACACACCTTCAACCCATTCCTCAATACAAAGCACAAGGAAGAAGCCTTGGAAAAACCCACTAAGAAGCCCTACAGTTTCTGACCCTAACACGCACGAGAAGAATGTTGCAACATGAGTTCGACCAAGATGACACGCGAAGCTTTAGACTCCAAGCGGATCCCTTGATTGCAAACTCACCTCCCGTAGAATATAGGCCTCTACAAAGTTTGATCAATTCGCCTTTTCACTTATTTAATGAATTTTAACGCGCATACCGCATTCGAATTGGTTTTTTATTTTTTTCTAAAAGTAGAAAAACTAGAACAAGATTAACAACTAACAAATATTGTAGAACAAAAGAAGAAAGTGTTCCTCTTTGTCACCAAGCATGTCAAGAAATGATAATTTTCAAATATTGCAGATCAAGGTCTTCATTAGTACTTAACGGTGGTGAACAGTTGTTAGGAATTGAATTCTTAGAGATGATAAAGGATAACGAAGATTAATGTTGTATCTTTCCCGGAAGTACTGAATTTTCATTTTAGGGTAGAAGCTAGAAAGGTGGAGATGGATCGGATTTCACAGCTTCTTGAATCTATTGTTCATCACATACTCTCTTTTATTAATAATACTCATGCAGACCTTGTTCGAATGAGAGTACTCTCTAAGATCTGGTTTATAATAATGTTTTTGTAGTTAGCTCGTGAAATTAAGTGTAGAGATGGATCGATATTTTATTAAATAAAAAAAATAAAAAAAAAATACTTCAAAACATAAAAAAAAACAACCCAAATTAAACCCCTAATCCAAAGCGTCTCGCTTTGGCCATAGCGAGGCGCTTTGGATCAAAAATTCATCTTTTTCTGCCACCTCGTACCCCATCGTTTGATTTGTCCAAAGCGAGGCGCTTCAGGGGGGTTGAAATAGAAGATGGAGGTGTGAATAGCTTGAGCCTTTTTTTTAAAATAGATTTATATTTTTCTTTGTTTGTTTTTTATTAGTTTGAATGTTATGTTATTTAAACTTGGTTTTTTTTATGTTTTTTTTAAGTTAGTTTAAACGGTATTTATTTTGTTGATTTTAAATAAAAAAAACAAAATAAAAATAAATAAATGATTGAGAGGATTTTATTCCATTACAAGGGTGTTATTGGAAAGAGGGAATTAAGCCACCCTTATACGTGGAGTCGATGTGACGCAATAGAACCCCTTACTTTTTTTTTTTGAACGATCAACAAAATCTTATTCCACCAACGCTAGCGGGATACTAGCAATACACCATACAACGTCTTTAAATACAAAGACGCAATAGAACCCCTTACTTGAGGATTTCACGCGAACACCGCTTCCCTATGCGTGACTTACCTCGTGATTGTGCATCTCGTGAATCATCTAACGTAATAGAAAGTGTAGGAATTCAATAAAATGGTCGTTGGCAAAATGGTAACATTCTTAATAAAATCAACTTTCCATTTTACACACTATATAACCATTTTATTTTTACAAAGTAGTCACCAATTTCTACTCGTCTGCACATATGAGGAACTCTCACGTCTAGCCACGGGAAAGAAAAGTCTTGCCGTTTGTTGCCGGCTACAACGAACGATTCATTGAAATTAATGAAAGACTATAAGCATTATCCGACATCGAAAGAGAACAATAAGAGAATAGGCAAAAAGAATGTCAAGATCGACTTTAACTAAGAAAGGATTGACAAATCGCGTTTGATCTTGAAATTTTGTCGAAGCCCATCGTAGCTAATCCAGAAGTGGAACGTGTACTTGCTTTGAGTTGCATGAACACATCAGGAGTAAATATGGCCTACGTGATGATGACGAGTGAAATGGCTTATGCTTTTATTTTCTATTTTCTATTTTCTATGTTATGTTATTTTTTAATTCTATATTTTTTAATATAAATAATATGTCTTATGTACTTTTTTTAATTTTTTTTTATGAATTTACCTTTTTTCTAGTTATTTTAGATTATTTAGATATAACAAAATATTTAATTAGTGGTAGCATGTGAAATGAGGTTAATTACTATACTATTTTCAGATGTGAAATGTTCATGCTGACGTGGACGTGACACGACAGACATAGGGCATTTCTTTTGATCTTCATTACACATGGTTTAAGTGAAAATAGAAAATCAATGGTTTTAAAAGAAAAAAATAAACCCATTAAAAGTTATATATTTTAAATTTAATAAGCATAATTAAATTAAAATTATTGAATATGTAACAGTTATTTTATTCACTCGTAAGTATAGTAGTTTTTAAAATTTTAAAAAATTAATATATTTACACAAGTGAATAAATATTAAAAAAGGATCACTTTATAGAATAGCAATTAAGTTTTCATATTGCTTCAGTTAAGTCCCTCAAACTTTTTTTTTATCTAGTTAAGTTACTCATATGTCAAAATGTGTTAATCCAAGGTTTTTTACGTATTCCACGGGTTACCATGTTGACATGGCATTTTTTTAAATCAATTTGAAACCTAAACACATACCACATCCAAACCCTCCCTTTCCTGTCTTTCTTTCTTCAAAATATATCATTCAAATCCAAACATATATTTATTTGTTACATATTTAATTTGGGTTCTAACAGTAACAAGCGATCAAAATAGCATGTCTTTAGGTTTTAACAATAGTGGACAACAACAATCAATCATCTTTTATTGACTTGGAAGATTTTTGGTGATTCAGACAATTTAGATATTTTATGATTTCAGTATTGATTTCACATAACACAACAAAAAACAGAGCTTCACATTTATCTATCTTGCTGGATTTATTTTCTATAGATTTCGGTTTATTTTTCTTGTTTTTTTTTTATCTTGTTGGGTTTCACAGTTCACACACTCATGTTCCTAAATAAACAAAAAAAACACAACATTTCGGTGGTGTTTCTTTTTTACGACTACGATTCATTCTTCGTAAAAAAAAAAAAAAAAACATGTTTTTCTAATTAGTTAGAGTAAATAGCCAAATTCGTCTTTGAGGTTTCGGCAAATATGCCAAATCCATCCAAAAAAGATATTTTTCTCATATGAACCATTGAGGTTTCCCAAAAGTTGCTAGATCCATCCAAATGTCTAACAAGGTTAAAAACTAACTTTAAAAGAGGGGGCATTTTGGTCATTTTCTTTATTTATTTAGTTTTTATATTTTTTAAACATCTTATATTTTCCCCATAGTGTTTTATTTGTTTCGTATATATAATAGTTATATGAAATATAGCATTCAAAGTGAGACTTCAGCAGTATGGAAATGGCGCCTGTTTTGGAACTATTAGTAGTGAGTTTAGTCTAATGAACCCTGATAACATAGGGTGAATAATTAATTAGACGGTAATATAGGAGATGAAGGAAAAATACACATTAACAAAAATACCGATCCAAGCAACTACTGACCAAACCGGCCTGGACGAAGGACAATGAGAGACGAATCGGACGGACGATAGGATAGTTTACCCGAAACTAAGCCAAAACTATGGACCAACGGATAAGACCCAGATGTCAGACATTGACCATTGGACAAGACACAGACATCGGACATTGACCATCGGACCTACTTAAAACAGATATTAACCCCCGACAAAGAACAGACGGCTGATAACCACCGGTCCTTGATCATAACAGTAACTAACCAGCGGATAACACAATTAAATAATAATAATAGCCTCACCGCGTCAGACTGAACAGTGACATCCGTCACTGTTCACGCCGCACAAAGCATGGCTCGCCATTAATGCGCCGCCTCGAATACCACTATAAATACCCGGTAGTTGGGCGTATTAAAGCCAACATTAAATACCCTACGGCAGGTCCTCTGCCTCCGAACTACTATTAACTCCCAAAACCCCACTTGTAACCATCCTTAATCCGATCCACTTTAACAAACCCCATTTTATTTTACGATCCCATGAAGTCTTTTATTTTATTTTACTTCCTTACATGTATGAATATAGTATAATGGACAATTATGGTGTATGGAATTGTGCTTGTTCTTTTTTTGATTCGTCAATATTTCATGAAAACATTGCTACATAAGAGAATATCGCAAAAGAGTGGCAATGGAATAGCAATCATAAAACATAAATGGGAGGTTAGTTACGGATGTGATAATTAAAAGACTTTTGGGCTTTTGGTATATTTTGTATAATCACAATAGTCAAGAGTTTACACAGGAATGGGAGAGACTCAGGATTTCGAGAATTATCCCTGTTATCGACCACCATGTCGACATCTGCAACCATCAACTTCGCTACCGTACACCATTACTACCACCTGTCACCAATACCATTATCGTCTCTGGACGCTTCCGCTCGAACCATCGATCACCTCCTTCGTCGACATCACAACCACACTCGACTATAACCACCTCATATATCATCGCTAACTACCGCAACCACCACTAGGTCCACCACCGTTCACAACCACCAAGACCACCATCCACGTCGCCCTCTTCCTCTCACACCACAACAACCGCAACCTTCCTATCACCATCTCAGCCTCTCCAAACCACCACCACATGTCCACATACTACTATCATAGAACTGTTGGTATAATATAAAACTAAGAACAATAAAGAGAACAATATAGCCAAATGCTTGAGCTGTGATTATTATTGAATGAGAAAGTGCAAATTACAACTGAGGGATGCAACCCTTTAAATACTAAACTTCCTAACGTAAACAAAGCATAAAATGAGGAAAGAAGCAACAACTTAGTCTAACGACTTTATTCAAAACACAACTGAAAGGAACGATAAAACTGGATCTTCTCAAGACTTCTTCTCATGCACAAACAGCTAGTAGAACGTGTGCATGCATGGCTAACTCACGTGTAACTTTTATGTTGAATCAGTCTTCAACACCCCCTCTTGATTCAACATCCACAACTCCAAGTAACTCACGAAAATACACAAACTTTTCTCTTCCCAAAGCCTTTGTTAATAAGTCTGACAGCTGCTCGTTTGTGTTACAATACACTAGACATATTTCATCATTCATAATCTTCTCTCTAATAAAGTGATGCTTCAATTCAATGTGCTTAGACCTGCTATGCATTACTGGATTTTTACTCAACTTGATAGTGGATTGATTATCACAAAGCAATTCAGTAGCTTCCAACTGAGGTATCCCAAGATCAATCAAAATTCTTCTAAGCCAAATAGCTTGACAAGCAGCAGCAGTAGAGGCTACATATTCTGCTTCAGTACTGGACAATGCAACCGTATTTTGCTTCTTAGAACTCCAAGTTACTGCTGCACTTCCCAAGGAAAAGACACTAGCTGAGATACTTCTTCTATCATCACAACAACTGGCCCAGTCACTATCTGTGTAGCCATACAGATTAACTTCAACCCCCTTCTTGTACCACAATCCATATGATATTGTGCCAGCAACATACCTTAATATTCTCTTAGTTGCTCCCCAATGCAACTTAGAAGGTGTCTTCATGAATTTTGATACAAGCCCAACTGAATAGGCCAAATCAGGCCGAGTATGAGTCAAATATATGAGCCCACCAACTAAACTTCTATACATAACTTCATTAGCCTTTTCTGCATTGTCTTCCACTACTAACTTTTCATTCATATTCATGGGAGTAACTTCCAGATGACATTGTTCCATACCAAATTTCTTTAAGAGATTTGCAGCATATTTTCCTTGGGACACATATATACCATTTTTGGTCTGCTTTACTTCTAATCCCAGAAAGAACTTTAGTAACCCCAAATCAGTCATTTCGAAAACACTCTTCATTCCATGCTTAAATTCATTGATCAACTTAGCAGAAGAACTAGCACAAATGATGTCATCTACATACAAACACACATAGATTATTTCAGAATCTGAAGTGTGTTTTACATAGAGTGTAGGCTCATTCTCACTTCTCTTGTAGCCATTATCAACAAAATAGCCATCTATCTTAGCATACCAAGCCCTTGGGGCCTGCTTTAATCCATATAAGGCTTTTTTCAGCTTGTATACCCTATCTTCATGGCCTTTTACATAGAAACCCTCAGGCTGTTGAACATATATTTCTTCAGTTAAATCTCCATTGAGAAAGGCAGATTTAACATCTAACTGATGAACACAAAGACCCTTCTGAGCAGCAACTGATAAGACAACCCTTATTGTTTCAAATCTAGCAACAGGAGCAAATGTCTCTTGGTAATCTATTCCTTGTTGTTGAGAGTATCCCTTTGCAACAAGTCTGGCCTTGTGCCTCAGTATTTCACCACTTGAACCAATTTTGGTTTTATACAACCACTTCAAACCTACCACATTCTTTCCAGCAGGTAAAGATACAAGATCCCATGTTCCATTTTTCTCAATTTCCTTTAATTCTTCAATCATGGCCTCCTGCCATTCCTTTCTGTTGGATGCTTCATCATAACATGTAGGATCTGTAACATTCAGAGCAAATTGACAAGAAAATTCATCATAAATAGTTTCTACCTCAGGTGCAGTCTCCATAATTTCTTGAATAGATCTGACCCTGAGAGGAGGGGTAGATGAGGAAACTGCACTGCTGCTTTGCTGAGCTGATTGACTGGACTGAGGTTCAGGTACATCATTCATATTTACTGAAGGTGAATTAGGTAAGGTTTGTGATTGAGTCAAGGTTTCAGGGGTTGATTGAGCTGGTTGTGTGTTGGAATTTTCTTCAACGGGAAAAGGGTCAATATAAGTGTAAGAAGTTGAGCTTTCTGACCAGGACCATTTATCTTCTTCAAACCATTCAACATCTCTTCTTGCAATGAATTTCTTTGTGTCAGGATTGTAGAGTTTGTAGCCACCAAGACCTTCATTCACATAGCCAATAAAGATACATCTTCCTGACATGTCATCCAACTTTCTTCTATTTTGAGCAGGTGAAAGCCCATAGCCAATACAGCCAAAAACTTTGAAATTGTGAACTGATGGCTTCCTGTTGGTCCATGCTTGAATAGGAGTTTGATTGGGAACAGCCTTAGTACCTGCATGATTAATTAAAAACACTACAGTGGACACTGCCTCTGCCCAGAAGTAATTAGGTAGCTCTTTATTTTTTATCATGCTTCTTGCTAATCCCATGACAGTCCTATTCTTCCTCTCCACCACTCCATTATGTTGAGGAGTGTAAGGGACAGTCAATTCCCTTGTGATACCATTAGTACTACAGAATCTATTGAACTCTTGTGAACAGAATTCTCCCCCTCTATCAGTTCTAAACACCTTAATACCACATTCAGCTTGCTTTTCAACCAATGCCTTAAACTCTTTGAATTTAGAAAACACTTCAGACTTATGTGTGATAAAGTACACCCAACACATCCTTGTATAATCATCAATAAATAGTAAATAGTAATTACTACCTCCCATGCTTTTGACTTGCATGGGCCCACATACATCAGCATGAACAAGTTCCAATTTCTTCTTGGCTCTCCATGACTTAGAGTGAAAAGGAAGTCTAGACTGTTTGCTAATCACACACCCACTACACTTTTCAGCAAGCTTAATGTTTGGTAACCCAATCACCATTTTCTTATTATACATATGCTTCAAGCCTTGAAAATGATAGTGTCCATATCTCATATGCCACAATTTGGACACTTTATCTATGTTTTCTACTTCAGTGGGAGTACTAGAGGGGTTGGTTAACTGATGAGATGCATCTGACAAAAACATGTTATTATTTGCAACCTCAACAATCATTATTGTGACTCCTGTGGTTCTATTCTTAATCACACATTTCCCATCATCAAAAAATAGAGAATAACCCTTTCTCATCAATTGCCCAACACTCAACAAATTATATTCTAACTTAGGTGCATAGTACACATCATCAAGCAACCTATATTCACCATTCCTTAGAGAAATCTTAACAGTCCCTTTCCCTTCTACACAAATATCTTTCTTATCACCTAACCTTACATTAAGCTTAAAGGTTTCATCTAGACTATTAAAGCTTTCTTTGGTACCAGTGCTGTGATTAGAACAGCCAGAATCTAAAAACCAGAGAGTATTAGGATTACCATGATGATCAGGATTGAGCATGAGAGCAAATGATTCTGAATGAACATGAGCCAAAAACAAGTGTTGCTGCTGCTCTTCTGGTACATCTTCATTATCTTCATTTTCAACAGCAATATTGGCTTGAGATTCATCATTGTACCAGCAGTCCCTTTTAACATGTCCAAACCTGTTACAACCATAGCATTGAGGACCTCTTCCTCTTTCATTACTTCTACCCCGGCCTCTTCCTCTATTATATCCTCTTCCTCTTCCTCTATTTGGGCTGCCATATTGTGGCCGGTTATTATCTTGAAATACCTGCAAAGCTTGTTCATCACTTCTTTCAACCTTGATTGACCCTCTACTATTGATCCTCTCTTCTTGAGACTGTAGAGACCCCATGAGTATGATAGGAGTAAGTGTTGCCAGGTCATAAGCTACTTCAATGGAGGGAACTACATAGTCAAACTTGGAAGTTAGGCTACGCAGAATTTTCTCCACTATAGTTCGATCTGCTACAGTATCACCATAAGACCTCTGCTGGCTAACGATAGCCATAACCCTGGAAAAGTAATCACCAATAAGCTCTCCTTCTTTCATGCTTAAATTTTCAAAATCCCTACGAAGGCCTTGCAGTTTGACATTCTTCACTTGAGAATCTCCCTGGAATTCCATTCTTAGTATCTCCCATGTTTCTTGTGTTGTTGATGCTGCTGATATTCTGGAAAAAAGTTGGTCATGTACAGCCTGTTGTATGATGGCCATAGCATAAGCATCCTTCTTCCTTGCAGCCTTAAGTTTTGCTTGATCTGCTTCTCTCTCATCTACACCAGTCTCTACATACTCCCACAAATCTCTTGACCTCAGAATGGTTTTCAGCCTGATGCTCCAATACTCATATCCCTCACCTTTGAAGACTGGGATCAGAATAGAAGCTAATGAACCAGAACTCGATGAGTCTGCCATTAACAGATGTTGATATTTTTCTTCACTTAGAGACTGAGCCCGCCTGGCTCTGATACCAAAACTGTTGGTATAATATAAAACTAAGAACAATAAAGAGAACAATATAGCCAAATGCTTGAGCTGTGATTATTATTGAATGAGAAAGTGCAAATTACAACTGAGGGATGCAACCCTTTAAATACTAAACTTCCTAACGTAAACAAAGCATAAAATGAGGAAAGAAGCAACAACTTAGTCTAACGACTTTATTCAAAACACAACTGAAAGGAACGATAAAACTGGATCTGCTCAAGACTTCTTCTCATGCACAAACAGCTAGTAGAACGTGTGCATGCATGGCTAACTCACGTACTATCATAGAACACCACCACTTGTCGGTTCCAACTTCAACGATAAGGAGCTCTGGTAGACCCTACGCAACTCTAAACATTTACGTCATTATCATGATTTAACAATGATTAAACCAGGTTTTAAGGTTGCTAGGTAACCTTGGTTTAACAAGGAAATTGATGGCGGATATGAACATGCAGTAGTGCAGTGCAGTAGGTGTAGATGTATGAGTTTTAAAGAATGAGTTTCTTTCAAAGTTGCACTCCAGCCCCTTCATTATCTATGATAATCAAAACTAAATAAATAAAGAAATGACCAAAATGCCCCTCCTTTTAACGTCAGTTTTTAACAAGGTTGGACATTTGGATGGATCTAGCAACATTTAGGAAACCTCAGTGGTTAATGTGAGAAAAAAAACTTTTTTGGATGGATCTAGCATATTTGCTCAAACCACAGGGACGAATTTAGCTATTCACTCAATTAGTTAAGACAACAACTTAAGTATAGAAAGCAATTAGATTTGGGGCCAACACATGGATTTATGCTACCTAAGGTCATCACCACAAGTCAACATCACATGTGAACACAATTATATAGAGCTCAAAATTAAAGTGCTTTGAAGGATTAGGTTTTGACGTGTTTGTCGTGGTACACGTAAAATTTCCCAATTACAACTATTGTATAGTGGCAAAAAGGTATCGAACACAGGGAGTTTGTGGAAAATGTGTAATTTCTAGCTTTGTTAATTAACTAAAATTAAACTACTCAACAAAAAGTAAATGATTATGATTTTTGATTGTTTTGGTTTCAACTAAATTAACGACTAATTTTCAATTCAAACTTAGAAGCGTTTCTTCAAATTATGGAATAATGATCATTCAAGGATCCGGTTTTCCTAAACACATGTGTGAGTTTCCACTAGAAAGAGTTACATAGACATAACTCATGTAAAAGCAATTGTTGTGGTAAAAGGGAACAAAGTACTCGGATTATATTAACGCGAGGTTGTTTCCCGATGACCAATTAATCAATAACCAACCCCAATCCTTCCCGTGATATCTCGGTTGTTAGCAACACCAAGAACGAACGATAAAGACTAAGAATTAGCAAATTAACCAACATACTACAAACAATTGTTCATACGCCATAATAATCAAGCAAAGTACCAAATTATTATTCTAGAAATATAGGAAAAACACACACAAAAGTTGTAGAAAAACCTTCACCACGAATGATCACCACTTGTTTAGCCTAACATAGCTTGGTGGATCATTATCATCTTCAAGCAATTGTTCATGAGGATTACAAACATCAAAACAATGATTAGATAATGTTTCCAATGATAAGTTGCAGCCAAAATTCGCCCAAAAGTTGATATGAAACGTCCAAGTGAGAAGTGATGATAAGTCTCCCATAATGGCCCTTTTAAAGAAGGAGTTACATGTTTTCTGCAGGTCCACCGTACCCCTACGGTGGGACAGTAGGGGTACGGTGGGTTCTTTATCTTGACGGTGATAGAAGGCTGCCCTACGGTGAGAAAAAGTGGCCTGAGGCCACCGTAGCCCTACGGCCTGGCCGTAGGGGTACGGTGGTCCTGTGTAATTTCTTCATTTTTCATTTCTTCTTTTCCATCTCGTTCCAATGCGGTCCGGTCCACTCCCAAGCCCGTTTTTCGCCATTTTTAACTCCTTCTTACACCTGCAACCAAGATAATCGTAGTTACCCAATTCCAAGCAATAACATGAATAAATGTGGATAAAATAAACGTTTTAGCACTATTAAAGGGTGTTCGTTGAACCACCCGTCAGGTTTCAAGGATTAATGGGCTTCTAATTGCTTCACAAACCATTTCTCATAATTTCTCAATGGACTCTTAAATTGAAGACCCTCTTAAGTTGAGAAAATCAAAAATTCAAATTACAAAACATTTTTTTTTACAAAATTACACAATAAATATGTTTTTAAGCGTTTTGAATTAAAAAAAAAAAAAAAAAGCTTCGAAGGATTTAAGAAAAAACAAAATTGTTATGTTACCTATGTAACATGCCAGTTAAAAGTATGTTACTGAAAAATTCCATTTTTTTTAAAATAAAAACTAATCGGCGCTTTTTTTGAATTTTTTACTCAAACGTTTAAAAACATATTTGTTACATTGTGTATTGTTTTAAAAAAAAAGTTTTGTAACTTGAGTTTTCATGGATTTTATCAACTCAAGGTCGTTTTCAATTTATAATTTACCTATATATATATATATATATATAATCTGACGGCGACAATGAATGTTTGATGACAAGGGTGGATGGTTATTTGTACCGGTGATTACGGGTTAGATGGAATGGAATGAAAAAAAAAAGCACAAGAAATGAACGTAAGATATTTAAAGGGAATGAAAATCCCTATATAATATATGGTTTTATTATTCTATTGACAAACCAAACATTTTTTTTTCCTTCCCTTCAAGAAATTTATTTCATTCAGCCTCCCATCAAGCGGTTTTCACAAACACATGTAAACCTAAAATCCAAGGTTCGGTATTCTCATCTCATGAGTGAGGTTGCTATATATTTTTCAAACAATTAAAATATTCCCTCTATATTAAGTTCATTATTTGTTTAGTAATTACCAAAATACTTTAAAAAAAATATATGACAATGGTTATGTGAAATAGAAAAAATATACTTGGTAAAATTTGTAATATGAATCTTCATAAATAATATTAAATTTTATCTTTGTAGTCTTTTGTTTTGGTACAAGTATATTTCGATACTTTATTGCTTTTTTTCCTGTATAAAACCTGTATCGTAGAGCAACGCTACCAATGTAACTTTGTAACTCACAAGTTTATATTTGCAACTTTTATCAGTTTGGATGTTTTTTCTTTAATTATTCAACTTAAATTTATATAAATGATTTTCAGTGACTTTTGAAATGTATTTCCTTTTAATTATCAGTTACAACTATATTGGGTTTCTTTTCATTTACTATGGCGAGAATATCAAAACCGAATGAATTTTCACCGGTCCATAGGGTGTGTATACTGGCAAAAATAAAACTCCTATTTACCACCACCAACCATGAATGGAGATGATGTAACTGAGAAAAATTTGCTTTACTTTATATTAATTTATTGTTATTGTAATCGATGTTGACGTTTTTATTTTAACTTATTCCCGTTTGATATCCTTTTCGTAGTGATTTCTTTTCATTAAATTAAATCAAACTATAGTTAAAATTTAGCCTACATAAATTGAAAATTCTTCTCATTTGTGTCAAATTCATTGTATATGATTTTTCTTCATTGACACTTCTTGAAAAGTATTTATAAGATGAAAGGGTGAAAATAAGAAATGAGTAAAAAATGATAGAAAATATTGTATACGCAGTTTAAACGAGTCAACTCGTTATTGAGTTATTTAAAATTGGTTCATTAAAAGTTTAAATCGAGCTGAGCTTAAACAAGCTCAAGCTTAAATTAAAATTAATTTACTACATAAGCTCAGGCCAAGTTGCGAATGCCAAGCTTGACTATATTTATGACCCAAATAAATCTAATATTTTTATTAGTTTCAGGAAAAAGCATAATAAATATTATTCTAAATAAGTTATGATAAGCTCACTAAATATTTAGTACGTATATAAATACAAAAGTACAAAATTATAATAACAAGTTTGTCAACAATATGGAATCAAAACTGAAATACTTATTATTATTATTATTAATAATCCTAAACCAGATACAAACTCTAAAACAGAAATCTCTCCAAAACTCTACAACTCTTGAGATTATAACACAATAATCTCAGCACCAAGATCTATACTAGAATCACTATAACAGATTCAAGATGAATCTGATTACAACTCTTAGACCACGAATAAGAGATAGAGATTATAAAGAAATTAGGGTTACAAGAGAGAGACTGAGAACAAAAATGAAAGAAGAATGAATCAAGAGAGAGAGTGAGAGAGAGCTATTTATATGCTCTCTCTCTCTCTCCCAAGAAATAAAGAAACGGCCGGGATGCTCTGGCTAGAACAAGCTCAACGGCCCATATGTATTTGTGCTTTCTCACACGGATCGCCACCTCAGCAATCAAAGACAGATGGGCCAGGAATGGGCTGAAAGAACGAGCATGCCAACAAACTTCTTGGACTTCTTATGTTGGACTCCAAGCAACACTAAAACCTTTTCAACAAGCCGAGCCCAAACCCAAAGCACCTACAAAACATCTTATGCAACATGTTATAGCCCAAAACTAAAAGAATAAAACTATTATGGATGTAATAATTTTAACAACCCCCCCCCCCACACACACACATAATTTTATTTCCCAAACAAATTTGTCATACCAATTTTAGAACAAAGTTGATCATGTTGATTAGCCAAAACACCCTTTGTAAACAAATAAGCTAACTGCTGACCTTAATCAATTTTAACATTCTTGATAACACCTTTTGCAACCAATTCTCTCTAAAAGAACAAATCAATGCTAAAGTGTTTCGTTTTGTCATGAAACACGGGATTTCACGCAATAGAAAGAGCAGCAGAATTGTCATAATACAATAACACTGGAACTTGCACCTGGATGTTCAATTCATTCAACAAGTTTTTTAACTAAATGACCTCACAAGCTACTGCACACATTGCTCTGTACCCTGCTTCGGTAGATGACCGAGACACAGTAGTTTGTTTTTTGATTTTCCAGGAAACAAGACAGTTTCCCAGGAAAACGCAAAACCAGTAACACTTTTCCTGATTTGTAAGCACTTGGCTCAATCTGAATCAAAATAGGCAGTTAAATCAAAACTGTCACTTTTTGAAAACAATAAACCTTTACCACGAGCAGTTTTAAGATATCTAAGTAGTCTAAAAGCAATTTTAAGAGGTCCCTCAGTGGGTTTATGCATAAATTGGCACAAATAATGGACAACATAGGAGATATCAGGTCAAGTGTGTGACAAGCATATCATCTTCTCAACAAGTTGTTGATAACCTATCATATTATCCAACAAACTATCATATTTTGAAACTAAATGGGTCAAAATATGATTTTGTTCTATTGAACATGACACCGGTTTACAACCTAACATTCCATATTCGTGAAGTATGTCCATGCAATACTTTCTTTGATTTAGACATAAACCATCATCGGTTTTTGCCTATTTCTATACCCAAAAAATATTTCAGTTCTCCAAGGTCTTTTATAAGAAATTTTGTTCTAAACAAAGATTTAACTTTTTCAATACCTATTTCAGAATTACCAGTAAGAATTATGTCATCAACATAAACAAGTAGAACAAGAAAACCATCTTGATCATTTCTAACAAACATAGAATAATCACATTTGCTTTAGTTAAAGCCAAATTTAATCAAAGATGTAACCAATTTTTCATTCCAAATACGAGGGACTTGTTTGAGCCCATACAAAGACTTTTTAAGCTTACAAATATTATTTTTAGACAAATCATCATAACCTTCAGGAATGGACATATAAACATCTTCATACAAATCTCCATACAAAAAAAAACATTGTTGACATCAAGCTAGAAATTTTTCGAGTCATTTTTAACAGCAAAACTGACTAAGCATCTAATAGTCACAAATTTGACAATAGGGGAGAAGGTCTCTTCATAGTCAAGACCTTCTCTTTGTCTGTAACCCTTAGCAACCAATCTAGCCTTATACATATCAACTTCACCAGAAGATTTGTACTTTATTTTATATATCCATTTACATCCTATTTTGTGTTTGTTTTTAGGGAGATCAACAATGTCCCAAGTGCGATTCCTATGTAGGGCTTCTAGTTCTTCATTCATAGCATTTACCCAATGAGGATCCCTTATAGCCTCATAATAGTTTCTTGGTTCAATACTTTTGTCAAGACTAGAAGCAAAACATTTGTTTTCAAAAGATAACTTAGACAAATTAACTACTTTCTCAATTCCATATTTGACCTTCCCTTCAACAACAAAATCACTTGGTTTCTTTGGAAAACTGATACTTCTACTAGACCTTCTTAATTGAATTTGTTCAGAAGACTCAACAAGTGTGTCCCCTCAGATCTAGAGTATGTATCATCTCTAGTATTCACAAGGTCAACCTTACCAGTATCATCAGCCATACTAGGTTACTGATCATCCAAACCTCTATTGTGACCTAATGATTTAGGTTGTTGTAATCCCTGTGTTCCCAAATCTCCATTACCATTTCCTTTTCCTTCATCACCCGGATCATCCATGTTTAAATCTTGTTGAGTTTATGTAGTTTCAAAAATTTCAAAAACGTTTATAGAGTTGACTTCATTAAAAACAGTTTCATATTTTTGAAAAACATCATTTTCGTTAAAAGGAAAACATGATTCAAAAAAATTTACATCCCTAGAAAACCATATAGTCCTAGTGTCAAGACTATGCACTTTGTAACATTTCCTTTCATTGGAATAACCAATAAAAACACACTTGTCAACTCTACTTTCTAACTTATTAGACTCATTTAAAATAGTATAGAAACACAAGCAACCAAAGACTTTAAGGTGATAAAGAAAGGGTTTAAAATCATAAATGACTTCATAAGGAGACTTTCCACCAAGCACAGAAGAGGGAGTCTTATTTATCAAATAAGAAGCAGTTAATACACATTCAGTCCATAATCTAATAGGAACATTGCTTTGAAATAATAAAGCTCTAGCCATATTCAACAAGTGTCTATGCTTTCTCTCAACCACCCCATTTTGTTGGGGTGTGTATGCACAGGTTTTTTGATGAATAATACCTTTATCCCTATAAAACTCTTTCATTTGATTGTTAATAAATTCCAAACCATTATCACTTCTTATAATTTTAACAATCTGTTGAAACTGAGTTTTAATTATGTTCACAAAGTCTTTTGCGTGTTAAAAAACTTCAGATTTATGCTTCATCAAACAAACCCACAAAGCTCTAGAGAAATCATCAACAATTGTAAGAAATTATTTATGACCATCTCTATCTGTACTCTATAGGGACCCCAAACATCTAAGTGCACAAGTTGACCCACATGAGTGGACTTGTGATCAATAAGGGGAAAGGGTTCCCTATGCTATTTGGCTTTATGACACACATCACAAGCCTTTTCAGAATGACCAGACTGGTTTTTAAACTCAGGCTTTAAAATCTTAATAACTTGAGTATCAGGATGCCCTAACCTAGCATGCCAAACATCAAACATGTTAACACTATTGAAACACACCTTAGGTTGAACACTAGCATTGACACACATATACAAGCCATCAGCCTGACTACTAGTCACTAGGACTTTCTTGGTTGAAAAGTCCTTAACATAACATTTGTTCTCATCAAACCAAATAAACATCTTATTGTCCCTAGCAAGTTTATGAACAGACAAAAGGTTCACATTGTATTCAGGGACAACAAGCACATCTTGAAGCACAATATCTGACCAAAGTTTTAATTTTTTCCAATTTTGCCTACTAATGCAGAAGTGCCATTAGGATGTTTAACTCTTATATTAAACTCAGAAACATCAATATAATCAAACAGACCCTTTTCATCTTTAACCATGTGCTCATTTGCCCTTGAATCTATTATCCAACCAACCCCAATTAATTTACCATCAGAACTAGTAAAACAATAAACACTAGTACCAAAAGATGAAGCACAAAAGACTCTACCAGACAAGTTGTAGCTCTTAGAAGTTTCACATGACTTATCCTGCAACAATCCTAGTAACTTGGCCACTTGTTCACTAGTTAATGATGCAGTAGAACCATTAGTAGTATCAGAAGAAACATTATTACTGACAACTGGCTTCTTTCCCTGATAACCTCTAGGTTTGGCCCAATTAGGGTATCCAATTATTTCAAATCATTTTTCAATTTTGTGACCAGTTTTATTATAATGAGTGCATTTAAGGGACTGGTTGTTATTTTTTGAAAAATTTTATTAAAATTTTCAGTCCCTTGTCCAAACTTAGACATGAACCCAACAGTTGGAGTAGTCTTAGAGGAATTACTAGAATTCCTGTGAGACTCCTCTTTAGATATAATTGCATAAGCCTCTTTGACAGAGGACAGTTCAGGTCTAATTAACAAAGTAGTCCTAACATTTTGATAAACACTATCAAGTCCCATTAAGAACTGCATTAGTTTTATCATGTGATTATAGTTATTGAAATCCCTAGAGGCATCACATGTACAAGAAGGCAGTTGTAGTATTTGATCAAGTTGTTTCCACATCACATTCAACTTATGATAATATTCACACACAGAAACACCATTTTGACTAAATAAATTTATCTTCTGATACAAATCAAACACAACAGATCCATCAATCTTATTATATGTATCCTTTAAGTCTTTCCAAACCTCAAAAGCAAGTTTGGAGTAGAGTTGACCCATATAAAGTTCATCAGAAATCAATATCCAAGTTAATACAACAGAATTGCACCTATCCCATTGTCTGGCTAAAACATTATCATCCACAGGTTTAACACAATCACAATTAATAAATCCCAATTTATTCTTAACCTGTAACCCTAAAATCATAGCATTAGCCCACACAGTGTAATTGTCAGTACCCTTCAACTTTATATTAAAAATGATCAGATTGGTAGAATCACTAGCATGAAGATATAATGGATCACTCGCATCAAGTTTACTAACAAAAGTCACTGGATTAACAATAGGTCCAGCACCAGGTATAGGTCCTTGGTCTTGAGGGCCTTGCGTCTGAGGCTTGCCCTCATTATCAGGAGGTTGTTGGTTAGCCATGACAGCAAACAAAACAAAGAGATTCACATAAGGACAAACAAAGACATATAAAGCACAAACAGACAACCAGAAAGGTCACAAAACTACCACACAAACAAACTCAATCAAAGACACACGAAAAAGCCTCGTGGGTGATCCAAATAGTTGGTTCGTCACTCAAAGGGTGCCGACCCAGGTCCTCACGAGGGGAGCCACCTAACACACTAGACCAACCTTAAAGCTAATCACGGGTCTCAAGACTTGAACAACGAATCCTTAGGACATAACCTAAAGAAAACAAAGAATTAGAAAGATCTCACCAAACAGAACCCAAGTTAGGGTTTCGCCAAAAACTCGTAGTGTTACAACCTTCACTTAGGGTTATAACAACAGAGAGCAAGAAAATATGCTTCCAATCGTCCAATCACCAGATCAAGGCTTCTCGAATATCAAGAATCCCAAATCTGACTAAATACTCCAAGATCCAACGTATGGTCTAGATCGAGATAGATCTATTCCACTCAGCAATGAACCAGATCAACAAAAGACCAACAGATCAAGATAAATACAGGACATAAGACACCAAATCAAGAACAGTTCAACAAAAGAGATGAAGATCAAGACCTAATAAGCTCTGATACCGTGTCAACAATATGGAATCAAAACTGAAATACTTATTGTTATTAATAATCCCAAACCAAATACAAACCCTAAAACATAATACAAAGATAAATCTCTCCAAAACTCTATAACTTCTGAGATTATAACAAAATAATCTCAACACCAAGATATATACTAGAATTACTAGAACAGATTACAACTCTTAGACCTCGAATTAGAGAAAGAGATTACAAATAAATTAGGGTTACAAAAGAGAGTCTGAGAACAAAAATGAAAGAAGAATGAACCAGGAGAGAGAGTGAGAGAGCTATTTATATGCTCTCTCACAAGCAATAAAGGAACGGCCAGGATACTCTGGCTAGAACAAGATCAATGGCCTATATGTATTTGTGCTTTCTCACACGGATCGCCACCTCAGCAATCAAAGGCAGATGGGCCAGGAATGGGCTGAAAGAACAAGCAGGCCAACAAACTTCTTGGACTTCTTGTGTTGGACTCCAAGCAACATCCAAACCTTCTCAACAAGCCGAGCCCAAACCCAAGCACCTACAAAACATCTTATGCAACATGTTATAGCCCAAAACTAAAAGAAATAAAATTGAAGAAATAAAATTATTATGGATGTAATAATTTTAACAGAGTTAATTATAAATTTAAAATAAACGTGTCGAGTTTTAACTTAGAGATATAAAACTCAAATGAAACGAAATGAGTCAATCTCTTCTCGTGTATACCTTGAAATGTGTCATATTGGACCTTGCAGATTTAGGATGTCATAAATTAATTATAATCATCTTATGATTATATTTATGTGACACCCGACAAACTCAGGTTAGTAACATTGGTCAAACTAGTAAGTCTACCTTAGCGAGTCATGCATTTTATATACTTAACTGGGTCAGTTGAGTCGTTGTGATGGTTCTAGGAATCATCGGGAGTCGTTACAATGATCCACGGGATCATTGGGAGTCGGTCCATAACCATGTGTACAAGGATTGGTGATTTGTAGAATCGTCGGGTTTAACGCACACACGCAAGTCTCGAGTCCCGAGAATTGGTGAACGAATGTGAACGTGTTAGTTATCATGCATTATGTGTTTATAATCATTATATGGCTTTTTGGTATGTGAATACATGCTTATATGTGTTAAAATAGTGTTTAACGGGCCAAAAACCCAAACAGCCCTGCAGGGGACGAGTAGCAGGGCAGGGGGCGAGTAGCAGGGGCAAGTAGGCCCTACTCGCTAGTAACTGGGGGCGATTAGCCCTAATCGCTTGTGACCTGTCCTAATAGCCTGCTACATCTGGAACGATTAGAAACACCTATAAATACCACCCTTGACTTGTAAAACACCATTTGTGCAACCCTAACTCGTCCCAAGCCCCCCTCACACCATAATACACCTCTTGAACTCGTTTTTGCCTTAAAACCCATCATCCCTAAGCTTACACTTCCTTTTTTAGCAAAATCCAAGGTGTGTTTAAACCTTTGTAATGTTGATATTTTGGTTCCCAAAGGTCCAGACCTAGTTTTATCAAGTTTGTGTCTTTGAAAACCCTTGAAATCAGTTTCTAAAACAAGTCTAAACCTTTATACTTGTTCTATGTGGGGTATTCATGCAAGAAATGGTTTTTAATGATT
The DNA here is from genome assembly GCA_030844895.1 of Ambrosia x helenae. Lineage (NCBI taxonomy): Eukaryota > Viridiplantae > Streptophyta > Magnoliopsida > Asterales > Asteraceae > Ambrosia > Ambrosia x helenae. Next base: position 112,509,210 of record CM061226.1, read on the forward strand.
AAAACGTGAATATTTTCATATGTTTGATGTTTTACTGATATGTATGAGTTGTTAAGATGATTTCATGAGGTTTTGAACAATTATTATGGTGCTTTAATGATAATATGCATTTTGACCCGTTTGAGTGATTATTGAGGATTTAGGATGTTATGATATGATTTTATGATTGTTTGGTGTTAGGGTTTACACTAGGATGATGTAATAGCAGTGGAATGATGATTTGCAAGGTTGTAGGTGATTAGATCTGGTTATTACCATTTAGGGAAAGATATGCATGTTTAATGTTTCATAGTACTTTTCCATTTTGGGAAATAATTGCAATTCGGGTGTTAGATCAGTGATAAATTGGGGGTTTTCATTTGGAATGGGTTGTTTAATGATTTGGGTTTGATGTTGGGTGTTTTTACATGTTTCGGATCTGATTTGGAGGGTTAAACGCGTGAAAGTGGCCCGTGGACTGTAGGGGGCGAGTAGGAGGGCTACTTGCCTGATAGAGGGGGCGATTAGCCCCTAATCGCCTGCTACATGGAGCTATTAGCCTCCTAACTGCCTGATGAAGAGGCAATTAGCCTTCCTAATTGCCTATTGAATTTCCTAATTGCATGTTTGATTCCTAATCGTGTGTTTTGTTGTTGTAAGTGTATTTTGACATCCCGAAACATGGTTTGACACCTAGGAACATGTTAGGAACCCTGTGGCATGTCTAATAACCTGATAACACGTGTTCGGACTCGTTTATGCTATATATGACTCGTATGATAGATGTAGTGAACATGTATGCGTGTTAAGTGCATAGTTGCATGTGATTTCTTGATTTCTTGTTCTCGGTTAACACGTGGGATGTCGGGTCACCAATGGGATGTCGGGTCTTGTCTTGTGCGGTTAGTTTAACGGTCAAATATGTTTTCAAACGTACATGGTTATGGTCTGGACATTCGGGGACTAGTTAACCTACGGGTTATTAGTCTGGGTACTTATATACGTCTCATGATAGGTCGCCGCTATTTGGGGCTATCATAGCTTGTTGATTTAACTGTTTTCAAAGTAACGCAACCTAAGGTGAGTATCACAGCCCCGCTTTTACTATTTTGCTTTCGGGGGAGAAACATACTTCATACTTACATTTCTTAAAGGTCATGTTATACTATGGTTATTGTTGTTTACTATACGGGCGTTTCATCAGGAAGTCCCAGGGGGAACCATGAATATGTGGGTATACATAACGGGGGAAATGTGGATAGATCTATTGGGCTTGATTAACCCCACCCGACGGCAGGATGCCGGGCGGGTGCATATTGTCTCTAACTTTCGGAGTCACCGATGATGACGTTGATTCATACATTCTGGGCATACTTATCGGTGTTACATGTCAGTAATGGTTTCCAACTCGTAGTAGTAATAATACTTAACGTCTAGCTAACGTTCTTATAACATAGTATTAACGGGAATGATCTTTTCAAACTTATGAAAACTCTTTTGTAAACCTGTGAGCTCACCAGCATTATATGTTGACATTTTTGGCATGTTTTCTCAGGTCGCTAAGGTAACAGTCAATGGATTAGGCGCACGGGGTCTTGCACGGCGTCTAGGGTTCTAGTGCATGTTTAAATAATGTTTTCAGACTACGTTATGTCTTTTGGTTGTAAACAAGATTATGCTTCCGCTGTTGGTTTATGGTTCAAAACTTAATGTTTGGTTTACATATATTACATTTAGTGTTTGTTTATTGTGACTGATGACTTGAATCCTGGTGTATCACGCGCCTCGCGGTAAAACCCCGCAAGTGAAATTTGAAGGTGTGACAATTTAGATCTCAGACCTTTGATTGTAGACCTTTGATTGTGGGTTTCACGTATATCATAAGATTTAAATGTTTCGTGTCCTAAAAACTAAAACTCATATAAAAACTTAAATGGCTTTTAAAGCATAACAAGATTTTAAAAGTACAAAGTCATTTTCTTCACTTCCATGGGAATTTCTGTTTTAAGAAAGATTGATGTTATATCACTTACTAGTTATAAAACTAAAACATAAAAATAAGTGTGGTCACGAATAGGTGTTATTGGCGTTACATGACACCGATATTGTGTAAAATACGTGAGTAAGGCTCCGTCACTCGAATTCAGCAAAGCACATAAAAAGACACAATAACGTAAACCTTTGTTGAGATATCACTATACATGTGCTACATTATTAACATCAACAGACTAGTCGTCAATCAATCATATTTTCAGCATGATAAGCTGACTAGTAAAGTTAAATTAAGAATCTATAATTAACCAAAAGTTCTATATATTGTGACTGATAGTGATGGTAAACAACCCCCTTCCCCTTCTCTCTTCCTTTTAAACTTGTTAAATATTTGTACCAAATTCAATTTTTTTACCATGGGTAAAACATTCCATTAATAGTAATATTCCATGATAGTGATTGTGATGGTTGTTTTGTATTTATCATCACTAGTACATGCTTCTATGGTGAACAAATTAACTTGTACGATTTCTGTCACATATAAATGATATGAAAACAATCACATCACATCAAAGGACCACACGTGTTACCCCTACCCCATATTCCCTTTTGATTGAATGTGTATTCACTACTATAAAAGGATTATTTGGGATGAAATTTACAATTAACGACTGTCGATTTCAATACATAGAGAGACGATTTTCATTGTAAAATTAGCAATTTTGTGACGGAATTAAGATTCCATGGTAAACATGTAGCAGTGTTTCGTCACAAATATTTTCCATCACAAATTCCCATTGTAAATTTGTTTGACATGTCGTAGAGGAAGTTTTTTTTTTTTTTTTTTTTTTATCCACTAATTTTCTCCCCTAATTTTTTACACCACCTTTTTTAAATACACCTTTTCTTTTTACCTCTTTGAGACTTGAACTTCAACTTCACCTAGAGAAAGTTACCTTGTACAATTACAAAAATAAATAAATAAATTTAGTGACAAAGCTAGTTGCAGCCAACTCTTCCATCGAGAATAGCCTTTGTGACGTATGTACGAGAGTACTAGCTGTTAATACTTATCTTTTAGCAGTGTTTTCTTTTACCAAATCGTTAGAACTTAGTACTTAACCAAACAAACAAGAGCATTATGTGTGTTTGTTTGGTTATGCCTAACCAAACACAACTATAGCGTAAATTGATAAAAGAACATGCTATAGATGGTGAGAAAGGACGATTATGATATGAAAATCTTTAGAACTAAAGTTTCCTATTTGAGATTAGAGTTAGAGTTTATAGTGTAGATAAAATTCTCGTTTAGAGAAAGTACGTGTTTAGAGGCTATCAGATATATAATGGACAACATAAATTAACTTAAACCAATCGTAATGAACATATAAGATTTAGCGTATCAAGACAATTGTTCATCTTCATTTGTTATTTAAACCAACTAAAAGACCATGTTTATAAATATCTATACCTAATAATTAAGTAACTAGTTGCGTAATGTGTCACAATTAGCCAAATATGTTTTTTGCTTACTTCTCTTTTTTCACACTTTCGTATTTTATTTCTTGATTTAAAAACGATTTTAAAGTGTACTAAAAATGGTAAGGAAACGTAATTTTAAACGTATTCTATTTCGTGCATATAGGTGATGGGTTGAGTCCATTTGACAAAATTATTAGAGTTACATAAAAAGCGAATTTAATGTAAGATTAGCCATTAAAAAATTGAATATAATAAAAATAGGTTTTTTTATCTCACCAACAATTATTCTTGTGCACGAAAACGTTACTTGGATTTCCAAATTGTTCACACTAGATATGTCTTACCAAATATTTTCGACATATATAATAATAGTTATTATTGTTTTATTAATTTCGTTTTTTGACAGGTGGTTATTAAAATTCATTGTTGGTGGCCTTAATCAAAACTGTAGAAAATATTTTTTTTTAGTCTCATTTAATTGGATTTTTCTTAAATAGCTTGCGTTTCTTAACATTTTTAACTTGGTTTGGTTTTTTCGACATTTTGAACCGATACCAGTTTATTTTTTTGGTTTCGATTGATATAAAACACACGTCTACATTCTTTTGGGCATACCGTAACTATGTCTTTTTTTAGTGTTTATTTTTGGTTGCTATAGCAGAGCTGAACAGATCAACTGAATTTCCTGATATAAATGAAAACATAAATCGTAACTTTATAATTTTGCCTCTTAAATATGTTTTTTGTCAGTAAAATGAATAAAGATAGGGCTTTTGTTGCTAATCATAGGGTATAAGTATTTGGGCTTCATAACCCATTCGAAATGATCCGATTGTTACAGTCAGCCAGAGGCCCAGATGAGAGTATGTTAGACAGTTAGAGCACTCACTTCTCATCCTACATTCTTATCTATCATATTACACTAAAAATCACTACATTCAGTAAAAAAAATTTCAATTAAATAATACTTTTGTATACCTTTATCGTTACCTTTTCTCCATTCTTAACTCACAACCACTTTTAAAAAACATTAAAAACTAAATACGGGGAAACTAGTGGTGCAAACGAGCCGAGCTCAAGCTCGGCCAGGCTTAAGCTCGATAGACTTATGAAAGATCGAGCTCGAGTTTGGCTCTAATCGAGCTTTGTTTTCAAAGCTTGAGCTAAGCTTGGGCTCGACTCATTTATTATTTTATATAATAATAATAATAATAATAGACTCGTTTAGGCTCAAGAACTTAATAATTGAAGCTTGGACTTGACTCGTTTAGTAAACAACTTTAAATGAGGGGTAAGTATCATTAAATATTAATAAAACAAATATTATATTAAGGCTTGATAAAGCTTGACGAGCCTGACATGATTCATAAGCCACGCCCAAGCTCGACCTCGATATTTAAACAAGCTTTGTTTTAGGCTCAAGCTTTGCTTGGGCTCGATAAGGCTCAGCTCGTTTCGAGCTTTTTATCGAGCCGGTCTCAAGTAGTTCGCGAGCCGCTCGGCTCGTTTGCACAACCAGGGAAACAGTCACCTCAAATACCTAGATGGACACTAACTTTTTCATCCACTCAAAATCACTTTTTAAAATATGAAAGATAGACTCACCAAATTTTTATTAACTGTATCAAAATCATGGTCAATTAGATTGATTATGGGGTTAGGGTTTATAATAGATAATTGGTGGTCTGGGTGTGGCCTTTTCACGTGAATGGCCAGGGTTCGAGTCCTAGAGGGCCAGTTTTTGTGTTCCATTTTGCAGCTTTTCCTTTCTTCCCTTTTTTATATGTAACTCATATAAGTACATTTAATTGCTAAAAATAGCAGACTTTGTCCATAATTTTTATAAAAATTATCATAGCTTCACAAAACTTTAAAGTTTACGTTTATAATTTTATTTTTCTGAAAGATATTTATTTATTATTTTTAATGTATTTATTTTGTTTAAATCGTAATTAATTCATAAAAATCATTTTTAGTCATTTTAATACCAAAATTTTTGTGCAGATATTTCTAACCATATAAAATTTTTTCGTAATTTCATTTTCTGTAAAAATATTATTTTTACCCGTTTTACAATTTAATTATACCTAATTGATTAAATTCAATTATATTCTGTTTTAGAAGAAAATAATATGGAAAGAAATTTATAAATATATTTCCCACTTATAACACATATAAACTAGTGGATCAGAAAGCTTGTTTAATCACAGATTCTTCTATGAACACTTGTAAAGATTTATTAAAGTAAATGCACAACGGAATGTAATAAGTGTTCTAAGTTAAAGTATCACTTTTAACAGGAGTTGTTACTCCCCTTTGAGTGTAGAACTAAAGCAGTTAATAAGAAGCTAAGCAGTTAATGATTGAAACAATAATAAGTTGCTTTGAAATGATTCTCAAATATATTAAAAATGTTACTGCAAAAGCTTGTCTAAAATAGAGGGATGAACCCGTCTATTTATAGACTCTGTAATACGTACAAGAGAAGTATTGAAACAATTATAATAATACTACAACAGGCTGTAGTATTGGAACTTGTACATAAAGCAACTTAAACTAATATAATACTAAAACTACTGAAGTATAAGGCGATGGGAAGCTTCTATCAGAAGTACTGATGAGTACAAACTTCTGATGAGTAAACTTCAGAAGTTGTTCTTCAAATGTTTGTCTGGTTCATTTTCAGAACTTTGTCTTCAGCACTTTGTATAAGCTTCTTCAGTACTTGTCTTCTTCTTCTTCAGCAGTTTCTATACTTAGCAAAATATTGCAGAATATGATTAAGACTAAGGATCAAAACTGGCTTTGTCAATCCTCTTTGACCTTACATAAACTACTGCTCAAAAATAAAAATAATATTTTTGCAGTCTATTTGTATTTATTTCCTAATTATTTCATTATTATTAATAATAAATCAATTTAAAATACTATCAAATCAAATTTTTGAGTTTAAAAATTCTGATATATTTTTTTATTTCAGAATAAACTTTACTTGAAATTTTTATATTTATTTGATTCATTATTTATTTCCACTCTTAATTCACATTTTATTTGCAAAAATCAAATATTCTAATTTCAAGTCACTTTGTAATTTATAAATTTAATTATCCCACACGACTTCATAATTTAAAATAATTCAAAACCCTAGAATCCCCAAATATAGTATATGAAACCCTAAGTGCCCATTTGATACTTTAGATTTTAAGATTTCATTCTCTTATAAATTGTTATTCCTTTAGGTTAATCATTTGGGATCTTTATTATTTAAACTCTTACCGTTCGGTAGGATCGAATCCTTACGCAAACTGTGAGTATATCTTTTCCCCTTTTTCTTGTTTTATTATTTTGGGGTGATACATGTACTTTATGTTAAACGCAAATATTTCTTTAAAACGCGATTCTAGTATGTGCTTTGCATGTTGGTTTATGTTAGTTGTGTGTACTTATGCCTTGTCAAAAACATTAACTTATTTGTAAGCCGAACATAACAATGAATAGTACTATGATTTATATCTCTTGATTAATGTATCCTTTCGAGGGGAAACCCTTGGTTATTGTTACGTGAATCTTGACACTTGATTCTTGATTCTTATAGGCTTGATTTTAAACATTTGTACTACTAGTTACATAATTGCAAATAGTATAGTACATGAATTGCGAATCACTTTTGGGTCTATTATATATATGAAAACTGATGTACTCACCAATGCATTATATGTGTTGACAAAATTATTTTGTACATGTTTTCAGGTGCAGTTTGATTTTCTCACGTTTTGACACTTAGGCTTGGAGCTAGTGCTTAATTAATAAAACCTGAAACTTTTGATCATGTTATGTTTGATTATATTTTGATTTGAGACATGTTACGTTTTGTTTTGGTTTGAACAATGTAATGAAATTTGGTTTTGCTTAAATATATTTACACTTTTAGTCCGCCAGCTATTGAACAATCGTCACTATCGTGCACCATGATGATTCCGCCATCGGTCGAGGTGTTACACTTTCCTAGCGTACTCTTCTTTTTATGCTAGCATGATCCCACCATTGATCCCACAATATTTGTTTCCTGCATCTCTCAGGTTTCCTCCTCCATCAGGTCTGTTGGCTTTGAATTTTCACTGCAATCAATTGACGATTCTGGACCCAACATGTATCATGAAGACATTTATTCCTCCCAGTCTGAGCATAATTCATCTATGAGCACGGATCCTCCGTTATCCTCATATTAAAGATCTATATAATTTTTCCTCTTAAATTATCCATTTATACATAAATGTCTTCAAGGAATGAAATTGTTCTTTGCTAGCCCTTTTTTCTATTCATCCTTAACTTCTTTATCATCACCTTTTTCTAGGGTCTAATTTAACTCATCTTATAATTCTACATTTAGATCTGGCACTTTGTTCTTCTTAATGATTGAATTGGTCTTATGAGTGTTTACATGGGTTGATGCTAATGAAAGCCTTTTCCTTTTCTATGGCCCATATCCCACAACCCATTACCCTCCATAACACTATACCCTTCATTTGAAACTATCTGGGCCCCTTCCTCTTATGTGGTTAATTGTTCCCGCCTAAATTTCGTATATTGAGTGCAACGTTGACAAATTATGATTCTTCCCCACATAATGTTACCGCCACAATCCCTATTTTCGATAGCCTCACCCCTACCACTCTGGTCCTAGTGGATTTTGTTCTTCCCTGGTGATCTTTCTTCTACTACTAGGGCTGGCAATTTTATACACGAACATGATTACCTGACACGAACTTGAACGATGTTAACAGGGACAGGTGTGGCCTTAACAGGTTTCGTGTCCTAAACATGTAGACACGAATTTACCTGTTAATTTTCGTTCCTTAACAGGTAACATACCTCTTTACCTGCACGAACCTGTTAATACATGTTTGAGAAGATAGACTATGGAACTTTGAATTTGTTTATTAATGGATGTTATGAATTATTTAAGTTTTTTTGTGATTTCGTTTTAAGGATTTTTATTTAAAAGTTGTGAAGGATTATGTGTTTATGAATTTATGTATTATCTAGGTCTTTGATGAACTTTTAGAAATTTTCTCTCACTAAATAGGTTCGTAAACATGCGATTAGTATAATGTTCGCAAATAGGTATTAACAGGTACTTTTCGTGTATACATGTTAAAAATATTAACAGGTTCGTGTATCAAAAAATGGACACGAAAAATTTTCGTGTCGTGTACAGGTAGTCAGGTTTTGTGTATCGTGCCTTCTTACTTTCTCGTGCATCCTTCATACTAGTATCCCCTATCGAGACTTGTTCATCAATCCTTGCCTATTTATTTTTCTCCGATGAAAAAATCCGAAAACCAAAACTCCCCCATCCTTGACACCCTAACTTCAAAGACCCCCTATTTGATTATTATCCTTTCACGTACATGCACTAGACTTTAGAAAGATTTTGCCAACCTTATCCACAACACAATCAAAGACACATGCCTCCCAAAATTGAATCAGAACTCCCTTCACCTACAACCATGCGATTCCCTAAAATGGAATAACCTTCCCTTCCTATAATTCAACTTTATCAAACCATTGCTTCCATTAACTTTCCTTCTTATGCATGAAATTGTACGCATCCTCTTTTGAATCGAAAGTGATTTGCAAACTCATACCCACGTGTATCTTCTCTGTGTATTCACTAAATTTAGCTCTCTCTTGAATAAGTTTGCTCACCTTAGTAAACGTATTTATTCACTTCTCTGACTACTGCCCTACCCCTCCATTAGTTCTACAGTATTGGACCCATGATTGAAATTTAAAACCTTACCTGTGTCTTCCTGTTCTTTTCTGCCCAACAAGACATCCATATAGGATGACTTATTTCTAGCTCCCATCTCAGTAACAGCTTCTTTTTGTCTTTCAATCGGTGGCCTATAATTCTCAATCTTCTTCAAAATTTCAAACCCCTTACATTCCATCCACAACTTGTCTGAAAGTTGTGGAGAAATGTTAGAAACATAAAAGGATATCGTTGGTTCTTTGCAATACTCATCCATACATAGTTACTTTGCCTTCCTTCTCTTGTTCATTGTTGCCCATGTCTTGTCTACATCTAATCAGTGCCCCTTGCCGGAAGATGCCTCCTCGTTTCTCTCCTTCTATCTCCTTATTTCTCTCCATAGATCTTCGACCTGCATTTAATTTAGGAATGGTTAAATTCTCTTAATGTATAAATATAGATATATACCTAGTTATCTTTGTCTAACCTTGTAGCTTATAGTTACATTTTCACACGTTTATGTTGGAAAAATTAGTAAAAATTGTTTTTACTAATAGAAAGATGAATGAGAAATCAAATGGTGAAACAAATAATTCAATGTCGCTAATCTAATCATGACATATTTTAAGTTATATTTTAATAAATTGGATGGTTTATATAACCTATTAATGATGTTTTATGAAATCTTAAATGTCCATTTTATTAGTATTTAGTATGTCACTTAATTCTTAATTATTACATGATCAATGCACATGGATGTTATGGTTTGTGTGATTATATGATAAGCATGAAGGTTCATCTTATGAAGAGAGAAAAAAACATATAAGTTTTACTCGAAATCACACTAAGTAAAAAAGCTTAGTATATTTCTTCATTCCACACTAAACTAGAGGATAGCACTCTCAAACTTCATCTTCATCTTTTCAAACTTTCAATAAACTATTTTATTCAGTGTAAACTCGGGCGTGTAGCCTTCTCCGACAGTACAGACTGTTTCGGTTGGTGTATCATGAGAGACAGACACGTTGTCTTTAGTAGAGGCGTGAAATATGTTTTAAGTGAAGCATGTTGAACACGTGCCTCGGCCTCAACCGTCAGCACTTGTTTGTTCATTCTTGAAGATCTTGCCAAGGATTGTACAAGAAGACGTTGTTCAGTCCTCGTTAAAGACGAAGAGGAAATTGTACAAGAAGCGGTTCAAATTCTTGTTGAAGACTTCGGTTTGAATCATTTTATGATGTATTTTATGTTATTTGTCGTTTGGATTTGTACACGGTACGGGTATTACAATTTCTCAAATATATAAAGACTGTGTCTTTATTATTTTTATTATTATTTTTTAATAAAATCATGTTGTAAGGTTCATGTATCCTTTTTAAGCTTAATTTGGATCGATTTTGTTAAATAAAGTTATCATGAATTCAGTGCCTTAAAGAGTACTCATAATGAACAAATCATTTTTTTTTTTGTGTGTGTTTTCAATTTGTCGAAAGTCCTGAATTTTTTAAAACTGAGCATCCAAGATTTGCATTTAGAGCAACAATACTAATATTATTTTTTGTAAAGCAAGTGTATCGAAAGGTGCTGGTTACCAAGTTAAAATGAAACAAAACACAAATTAGTAGAATAGTTTGACAAGACAGAAGATAGTTGGAAAAAAGCCTTGTATAAAATAGCATATCTTCATTTCATTTACATTAAAATAATAGGTAGACGGATCACAAACTTGTATTGAGTTTTGCGATATAAGAATTTACATCAAACCACTATGAGGCTAACCCATTTGGTAGAAGTACATGACTCATAGAGGAGCAGTCTAAAGTTCAAAGATAAGCAAGCGAAATAGTTAGGATTATTAGTGTAAGGTAGAGTACTAGTAAGATTTGCCATTTAATATATATATATTAAAAAAAAAAAGAATAGTCCACAATCGAAGAGTACCATGTTGTATTGGATGTCTAAACAACATAAAGGGGAATCGGATTCAATGTCTGGGTGAGTAGAGCCTTCACAAGTAATATTTTCTTAAAATGGTTATAAATTTATCCACAAACATGGAATAAATTTTAATCGAACAAGAAGACTTGCTTTTTATAGCGTATCTTATCTTTATTAAAGAAAAACAGTTCTTTTCATCCAGAAATTAGTTAAATCAGTGTTTTAAATTGTCTGTGTTGGAATATTTTTTGGACAATGTATTTATGGGTATGGTGGCTGGATGCCTGGAAGTTGGTAGCTGTAACTTTTTAAATATATTTTGGTGTTTGACAGAATAGCTAGAGTTTTTAATAAAATGTATAAAATGACCAAAATAGGCATTAACTATAAGCTTGTATGCATGTTTTTTTTTATGATAGAATGGGTATTTGTGTCATTTATATTAAAATCGTGTAGCTAGTATGAGCTTTTCTATAAACGCTAGTACTAGAAGCGTTTCAATACAGAGTTTTTTCTCCTAACCTAAAAACTTTAAGCGTATTCAACCAAACAATGTTTTTTATTGTGTATAGGCCTGTAAACGAACCGAACGTTCATGAACTGTTTGGCGGGAAGTTCGTTTATGTTCGTTTATTTAAATAAATGAACGAACACGAACACAATTTTTTGTTCGTTTAATTAAACGAACGAACATGAACACACGTTGTGTTCGTTCATTTATGTTCATGAACGTTCATTTATGTTTGTTTAATTAAACTTAGCTTTATTTTTATTTTTATTATTTATTTCCTTTTGTTAAGTAACCTTAATTCATATGTTCTAAAAACTTAACCCTAACCCTAACATTCTAAACATATCACTTATTAGCTGCTCTTCACACTTCACGGCCCCACACTTCACAGTCGCTCTCCACCCTAACCCTAACATTCATTTATGTTCATGAATCATTATTAACTTGTTTTTGTTTGTGTTCGTTTATGTTCATTTGTGTTTGTTTATATTGATCATTTGGGTTCGTTTATGTTCACGAACACGACAAATTTCTTAATGAACGAACACGAACACAAAAATGTGTTCGATTATGTGTTCGTGTTCGGTTCGTTTACAGGCCTAATTGGGTATGAGCTTTTTCTTAAAAGCTTGAAACTTGAAGCTCTTAAAAGCTCCTTATCAAACATACCCCATATCTATCTTTTAATATATATATAAATGAAAGAGGTGTTGAAGGACATGACATTCATATATTGAACCCCCCCCCCCCTTTTTTTTTTTTTGAATGTGTCATGTGGCACTATGAAAGATTTTTCTTTTTATTTAGTTTTTTTAATATATTAAATATTTCTTTAAATCATATATAACCTTTTTCTCCTCTCACAAACCCTAAAAACCCTCACTTCCCTCTCACCACCTCATATACCAAAAACAAAACAATGTCGAAAAGAAGATTACCATATGCTTCTTCTAATAATAATAATAACAACAACAACAACAACAACAGATAAAACAAAAGAATTGTGTTGACACCGGTCAACAAGTTCTATGTATCCGACAACATAGGATACAATGAAGAAGAGTGCACGAGTTCAGTGGGGTCCAACAATCCAATACACGAAGTAATAAATATATCCGATGATGATGATGATGACGACGAGGTCGAGTCTCCATGTTGTAATAAGATTAATGATGGATCAAAAACGACACAGTTGTCGGTGGATGAAGAATGGTTTGAGAAGAACTGTTGGATGATGTTGTCGCCTCCTCCTGCCACCGCCACCACCGCCTCTTCTTCTACCTCTCCTCCACTAGCCTTCCATATCCTATCACTAAATCACAGGTTTAAAGATTTTGTTTTTGTTTTTGTTTATTGATGATCCTAGAGGCGTTATGGAGAGAGACAATGAATTGCATTTAAACCATCGATCACAATCCACTTCCACCCGACCTTTACCCAATCGCTCCTCTTCATGGTCATCCAAATCCACACCCTCTCAACCAAATACCTGCACCAATCGATCCAACCTTTTTTGCCATTAATGCAACATACCCGGTCACGAGACCAAAGAATGTTGAAAGCTTGGCAGATTTCTTCGTGAACACCAAGTTAATACCAACCACTCCACCTCCACAAATCCTACCATAAACAATACTTCTTCACAGCCGGGTGCGAGCTCTTGGATGTGGGTACCGGTTGTTCTGATCACACGGCTAACAACCGCAACTCCGTGCATGTTCTTTCCGAATACGGTGGTCTGGATGAGATCGTTTTGGGTGATGGTAAATCTCTTCCCATTACACATATTGGCCAACAAACTCTTCCCACAAACTCAAGACCTCTTTTCTTAGATAATATTTTAATTGCTCCTAATCTTCGTAATAATCTTATTTTCGTTGCTAAAGTTTGTTGACTAACCGCGTTTCTGTTGAATTTTTACCTTTTCATTTCTTGGTTAAGGATCTACGCACAGAGGCGCATCTCATGTGGGGAATTAATGTCAATGACGTTTACTATGGACCTACCACAGCCTCTCCTCAGATCAACACAACCTCAACATGATCTTTACTTGCGTGGCACCACATCCTTGAACATCCTTCGTTCTTTTCAAGTCTATGATGTCTACATTAGGACTTAAGTTTAATAAAGTGTCCACTGAGTCTTTCCTTTGTAATTATTGTTCATCAAATAAAAGTCACAAAATCCCTTTTGGTAAAAACTCGTTTGTTGCTAACAAACAGTTTAAATTCATTAAATCAGTTTTAAATATAAATAAGGTTAGAAAAATTATGGAAAAATTATTTTCATTTATTTACATCAGAAAGTTTTCATTTTCTATAAAATTAATATTTTTGGATCATGTCTTGTATTTCTAGTATTATTAATGTTTAATTAGACATACTTAATCATTTACTTATTTATACTATTTAACACCTATTTTATAAATATTTTTTTTATAAAATAGAAATATTCTTATGTTGGAAAGTCTTAGTTATTATTTGTCGGATCATTGTGTAACTCATAATTATTTATTTATACATTTATGATTATTGTATTTATTTTAATTTAGTTAAAGTAATTAACTAAATTATTTTGCCTTAATTATTTCAAAACATATTTTTATCTAAATATTCAATTAGTAATAATTATATTACCTAAAACACATTTACACACTTTGATATATTATTTTTGACATACAACCTTTATATTATTTCGATTTATCATAAAAACTCTAATTCCCCAAATTAACTTAGCAAACCCTAATGCCTTACCCTAGATACCTTAGACTCTTAGACGTTTCCCTTATTGGTATTCTTATACATTATAGGTAGAATTATTCGGAATTCCCATTTCTTAACTCACGTCAGCTTAAGTTGGATTTTGATCGCTTTCGCAAACTGTGAGTACATCTTTCCCCTTTTTACTGTTTTACTCTTTTAGGGTGACTCATGTACATTATTATTAAACTTACAGAAGAAACGATAAGTATCCCGGAGATTACAGCTAATACTTGTGTTACTACAAATAAGTTCCTTTACCCAAACCTTGGATTTAACCCGAGGGAGTGAATGTGAGTGAGAGTGTGTGATGACAAAGTGAGAATTCAAGGATGTAAGTGGTTCGGTCGAGTATGACCTACGTCCACTGGGAAGAGCAGGCATTGTTATTACGTGAGAGAGTACAAAGCATACAAGTAAACCAAGCTCTATGTTACAAGTGAATGATTTTGGATTCCCTTGAAGGGAGTTGATGTCTTCTATTTATAGTGGAGGTCGTGGGCTTGACGAGAAGCCCACGACGAGTCTTGTAATCTTTGGGCCTAGGCTCGACCCAACCGCTTTTAGTCTCTGTAAAAGGCGGGAAAAGGACGTCCACTGTAGATGACGTCAGCGGTGAGCCTACATGCGGACACGTGGCAGCGTGTGACCGGCTCCTGGCGGTATGTTGTTCTGAACCAGCATGGTTGACTTACCTGTCGGCGTCTGACGTGACCTCTGACAGCAGGTAAGCATGCCTGGTCAGTACAGTAGAGGCAGCATGGTGGAAGCATGGAACTAGTCACGTCACTGTTGAACCTCAGTGGTTGTTGGGCCACCGCGGACATGTGTCATTATCCTGTTGGTGGTGTCAGCGATCCTCTGCAGGTGGATCTTCCTAACTCTTGATCTTCCGTACCTCGTACCCGGGAATGTTTATGATGTGAACTAGTCCGTGTGTTAGCAGACGTGCACGTGTTTTCCACGAGTGGGTGAGGTCTTGTGGCTCAAGTCTTCTCCGCGGAACTTGTTCTGCACGAGTATTTCCGCGGATCTTCATGAAGCGGGGATACGGATGCCGCGTCCGCCCAGATTGGGCTCCCTATCCCTTTCCTTACGTATATTATTTACAAAGCAATGTGCTCATTGATATGTTTTGTGTGAATTGTATGAACGATTTGTCAAAGTCATTAACCTTTGGGCCGTACCTAACAATGAGTAGTACTACGAATTATATCCCTTGGTTACTTGCGTGAACGAGTTAAGTCCTTGGTCATTGTTATGGTTTTTCTTGAACGATGTGTGAACGATGTGTGAACGATTATTGAACGATGTGAGGCTTGATTTTGACCCTTTTACATATTACAAATATCATAGCACATAAATTGCTAAACACTTTTCTATTATATGTATTCAAACATGGTATGCTCACCAATACATTTTTGTATTGACAAAATTATTTTCAACATGTTTCAGGTTGTTATGAGATAACTGTAAGATTTTGAAACTTAGACTTAGACTTGAGATTTACTGTATTTCAGTTTAGATTACTAGTTTTTAATCGTTGTATTCATTCAATGTAATAAACTATTCAATTTAATGTAACAATAATTACATTTCTAGTCCATGAGCTATTGAACAATCATCACTACGTAACACCTTGATGTTTCCGCCATCGGTTGGGGTGTTACACCTCGTAACCAATTTTCATATGGATGGCGCAAAAGATGTTGCAACAGCATTAAGCTCCTCGGAAGCTCTTTCTCCGGATGATGGTTCATCCCGCATTGATCCAACATTCTATCAAAAAAATTGTTGGTTCGCTCCAATATCTTGCCTTTACTCGGTCCGATGTCAACTTTGCAGTTAACAAGTTGTCTCAATACATGCATGCACCCACAACAAAACATATGCAGGCTCTAAAACATGTCATGCACTATCTAAAAGGCACTATTCATCATGGGTTGTTCCTAAAGAAATGCGAACCCATAACCATTACTTCCTTTGCTGACTCGGATTGGGTGGCATTCGTGATGGTGGCCGATCAACAACTGCATATCTTATCTACCTTGACTCAAACATAGTGTCGTGGAAGTCTACTCGGAAAAAACTGTTGAGATCCTCCACAGAATCCGAGTACAAAGCTCTGGCTAATGCAGCAGCTGAGGTATCATGGGTTCAAAATCTCCTTAAAGAACTTCACGCTTTACCGTCAACATCACCAAATCTCTATTGTGATAACATAGGGACCACATACCTATGTTCCAATATGGTGTATCACTCAAGAATGAAACACTTTGCCCTTGATTGTCACTTCGTCCGGGAAAAGGTTGCGGCTGGCCATCTAAAAGCATATCATATTAACTCGGAAGACCAACTAGTTGATACTCTCACAAAACCTCTTTCTAGACGACTATTTATCAAATTTTGGTCCAAGATTGAAGTCTCCAACGGAGCCTCCATCTTTCGGGGGCGTATCAAGGAAACTGATAATATCTCCTCACAAAAATGAGAATTCCATAATTCTCTCCTACCAAATCAACACTTTATTACTTTTAATATTGGTCAACAATAATAATTATATAGTGCATAATATTCTCCTGTAAATGCTCCTATCCTTGTGTATATATAGTCTGTACATTCATATTGTAAAACACAGAAGTTAATAATACAAAAACATTCCTTTAGTCCATTATTTCGTAATAATTGTCGAAACTATTGCATTTGGATTTTGCACAAGCTAGAACAACGGTAGCGAGTTGATTAGTAGTTGTTTGCTTTCGCTGGTACTAGGGTGTGCAAGTATACAACACAATACCATGAGAGTACTAGGGTAGTGTTCAGGAAGGACATGATTGTGATAGTAATTTTATTAAATTTTAACGTAAATTTGAAGGTCGGTTATTGCTACGAACAAACCGTGTGAGGAAATGAGTTCACACTTCATTATAAAGCTAGTGAGAATGTCTGCGCATTGCCCCATATATTTATTTTCAATATCAATTTGTTAAGATAACTAATATATCTATTTACAAAAGGCAAGAAAGTATGAAGTAAAGAACTGACACTAAAAATAACAATATAAGGGATGGTACTAAATTATTCTAAATGGGGCACTTGCCCCCTACTCATACATGTGGCTCCGCCAATGAGCCAACTTTAAAAAACTTGATTAGAAATTAAAGAAATATATGACATTCTAAATTGAAACTGGAATGAGGTATGTTTTTCCGTTCACTTGTGGATGATAAATATATAAACACATTATTTTTCAAGATTGTAGTCGGTATTCATTCAGTGTGGAGTTTGATCGATGATATTACGCTAACAAAGGGTTTTGTTTTAACACCATATGATCAAGTTCTAAGAGACAGATATAAATATGTTTTTCATTTTACATATCGACATGAATACAAGAAAAGTCGAGTCGATGGAAACATGAAATGCAATTGGTTCTGTATGGAACCATTGACACAATAGGTGTCCAGTCTCACGAAACAAACATCCTTAGGATCACGTAAGAAGTGATCAATCGTCCGGGGTGGGTACATATGTTAAAAGTGCTACAAGTCTACAAGTCATGACTATATGTGTATACATGGTTGATGGTCCAATCTAACAAAGTCTAACTACACACAAAAGACTTATATTTATAAATTACATTTTTGAATCTACGGGTTCTTAGAGCGCTAAAATATTGATGTAAATGGATAGATAACAGAGATGGGTAACAAAAATTCTCAAATTGAATTTGTTAATCTATAGCAAATCATAATTGACATTTATGTTCTCAAAGTTAAACATCTACAAATGGGTTTTGTAATTAGGGCTAGTATTAAAAGTTTTTCATGATATTTTAGGTGTGAAGCATGAAACTCTTTATATGTCGTCTTATTAAGAGGGTAAATGACCTTTGAGCCAATCCAGTTTGCTAAATAATGTAATAATAATAATAATAATAATAATAATAATAATAATAATAATAATAATAATACATAGGAGTAATACTCTCGTTAATCGTACAATATAGATACAAAACTACATAAAATGAATAGAAGTTACAAAATAAATGTACCGAACTTGATTCAAACGTGTCTGCGATGGGTACTTCAACAAGCACTCCTGTAGTGTCCTAGACTCGAGTCTTCGATACTTGGTTCAACAATGCTTCTCGACTACAACAATGAACACACTAAAAAATGTTGAGGGTTATGTTTGGCATCGGTCCTTAAAAGAGATTCCGCGTCTTCTCCAAGACAAACGTCTCTATCTTGCAGAATACAAACACCAGAACATTAGTGTACTGCCAGAGATGACACTCATACCCAAGATAGCACCCGGTCTTTGATGTTCTTTGGAAATGTGACGAAATATGAACGTTGTGTTAGAACTAAAAATTTGAGAGTAACATTGTGAGGTTACACTCGCTAAGAAAGATGTTACCAATGGGCACATGTGTGGTACTATATATATACACTAGTGGTAATGCCCGCGCGTTGCAGCGGGTTCGTTACGCGAGGAAAATATAGTCAGTATCTTTTTTTGGTACCAGAACTTCCTATGAAGCGGCATCTGAAATTCCCGATATTCAAACGTGTTAACGTGTTTTCAAAGATTAAAAGACCGAAAAGATTGATCTAATGTTTTGTTGTTTACCTCTATGTGTTAAATTTCTTTCAATGACATATCAGCAAAATAGGCATATAAAGCTCTTATAACAGCCTGTAATGCACAAATTCATTAAACCCATGTTTGCATTGCACAAATCTTTCAATGGATGAATTGGGTAACAGGTAATTTACATACGGTTTGGGCCACGCCCACCAAAAATAATATTCATTTGATTTAAAAATGTTAATAAAAAACTAATGCCCTAAATATTATTCAAAAGCTATATTGATACATACACATGTATTAAAATACACTTTACAAACACGTTTAACCCGTTTTATTTTTAGTTTTTTTTACCCATTTGTGGAGGTAAAATTTTGTGGTTTCCTTGTCTTACCTGGTGAGATACGACTACAACAAGCGCGCGTTGTCGTTCTAACTCAATAATAACCTGTTCCAACCTGTTATATGCACAACTGCAAACTTTTGACGTTGCTTAAAATACCAAAACTTTAATTATTTACTTTCTATATTTTCAACAGAGATTTTTCCTTGTATTTGAATTCAATACCTTTATATCACATCGAGATACGACTCTCCACGAGGATATCGATACCTGAGTTTATCTTTCTTCCTTGACCTTTAAAAAAAAGACCATTGAATGGAAAGGTATAAAATTACAAAAAAAAAATCGAATATTTCATATTTAACATACTCATATTCTTCAGGCATGTTCTTCTTTAGTTCTTCATACGTCATTCCGTCACATACACCAGCATTTATCTCATCAAGTGCACGCCATTGTATCTATAACGTAAAGAAAGTACACAAATTTTACAAATGATAAATGATCAAAGAAGCAATTTATGTGACATGTAAAACTAACCTTGGGGAATCCAGCAATTTGATTTGCAGTCAAAATTATTCGTTGCAATGTGCTTGTCCAAATCTAGGTGCATAAATAAAAAAAAAACAATATAAAACATTGCAAACTTTGTGCAACAAACAAAGAAAATGCAAATAGTAAAATAAGTAATAGTTCTTACAAAAGCATTTTTTTTAGGCAAGATAGTTCATGTGGCCTTCAATTGAATGTTATAAGAGGATGACTTGAATTTCACAATCAATCTCATTCAATTTGATCCTTAAGGTTACGGAACTTGAAGGGACAAGAGGTTAATGATCTATATTGATGAAGGAAGAAGGCAAAGGATTGAAGGGTATGGATGGAAGAAGGAGGGTAGTATTGTAAAAGTCTTTTGATATTGTAAAGGAGGAGGTGGATGAAATGTCTATATTACCCTCTTAAGTGTCTTAATAGTCCCAATTATGCCCATAATACCCTTAAATTTCTTGCTTAAATATGTTGTACTGTTGCTTGTTAAGTTGTACGGAAATGCAAATTACCTTGTTGTACATAACTCCTCCTTTATAATGTATTATAGATATATATATATAT
This sequence comes from Ambrosia x helenae, assembly GCA_030844895.1. NCBI lineage: Eukaryota > Viridiplantae > Streptophyta > Magnoliopsida > Asterales > Asteraceae > Ambrosia > Ambrosia x helenae. Next base: position 112,529,675 of record CM061226.1, read on the forward strand.
ATATATATATATATATATATATATATATATATATAGGGTAGGGATCCTAAGAGAACCAACCCCTATTTGAGAACTGAGAGAACCATTCTGAGCCACACATTTCATATAAAGGCAAAAAATTATTTTTTATTTATTTTTTTATTTTATTTTTTGCTTTAATCGCACATTTTTATGCAAGGAATTTTTTTTTATTATTTTTTTTGAATTTTTTTTTCATTTATACATATGTGTATATAACATTTTTCAGCTATACATATGTGTATATAGCATTATACATATGTGTATAATGCAATTATACACATGTGTATACTGAAAAAAAAATACAAAAAAATAAAAAAAAAAATTCCTTACATATAAAGCAGCGATTTTTGCAAAAAAAAAAAAAAATTGCCTTAGAGAAATGTGTGGCCCAGAATGGTTCTCTAGTTCTCAATTTGGGGAAAGGTTCTCATTTGAACAAAATCCTATATATATATTGTGACACCCGGCAAATTCTGGTTAACAACGTGTCTAGATGAAAGTCTACCTTAGCGAGTCACGCGTATATTGTACTTAACTGGGTTAGTTAAGTCGTGTTATGGTTCGGGAACTGTTAGTTCAGTATAGAGGATCATCGGATGTTAGTCTAGAGGTTCATTAGATGTCAGTCCTTAACCAAGTGTACAAGTGGTGACGATTCGTAGAATCGTCAGAGCATAGGGAACATACAAGTCTCGAGTCCCGGGAATTGGTGAACGAGTGTGAATGTGTTTATTTGCAAGTATTATGTGTTTACAATCATTATGTGACTTGTCGGTATGCGAATATGTGTTAACATATGTTAAAACGGGGTTTAACGCGCAAAATACACAGAACCAACCCCTATAGGCGATTAGGGGAGGCTAATCGCCTATAGGGTATGCATTTGGGGATCATTACATGCGATTGGGGTGCTACTCGCATGTAATAACAGGCGATTAGGCCCAATTGCATGTAATGTCATGCGATTAGCAACCCTAATCGCGTGTAGCTGCTGCACAATCGCGTGTTACGTACTGGACGACTAAAAACGACTATAAATACAATGCTTAACCTCCTAAACTTCATAATATCAACCCTAGTCGTCCCATAACCCGCCCCAACACACACACAACCTCTGGAACACGATTTTGGATCAAAACACAAGGTTTCAAGCCTATTTCATCATTCTATCACAAATCTAAGGTGTGGTTTTCATCCATGCAACCTTATTTAACGTTTTCATTGAATCCCTAATGGTCCAGACCTGTTTATAAACGTTTGAGTCTTTTAAAAATCGTTAATAATCGTTGTTAATTGGATTTTAAATAGCATGCATGTTGTATGTGGGTTTTCAATGAAAAGATAGGGTTTTTATGATTCAAGAAGATGATTAACATGTTATTAGGGTAGTTTCAGATTAATAATGATATCATGTTGATGAAATCTGAGTAATTGTTCATTAGGGTTATGGTTATGCATGTTAATGTGATGTTTCATGCTATGTGTATTGTGTTTGGATTACATGGTTGCATTCAGGGCTGATAGAACGAAGGATTTTGATTGAAACATGTTTGGTATGGATGTTTGATTGTTAATTGGTGTTTACACACGTTCTGGATCTGATTTGGAGTGTTAAACGCGCGAAAAACTGGAACAGCTGGGCTATTGGCGATTAGCAATCCTAATCGCCTATGTTAGGGGTGATTAGGAGGCCAATCGCCTGAATAGACTCCCTAATCGCCAATAATACACGCGATTGGGGGGCTAATTGCCTCTGTTACATGCAATTGTGATCCTAATTGCTAGTTAAGTCCTGAAATGCATGTCTTATGACCTAATTGCTAGTAAATGCATGTCTTATGACCTAATTGCTAGTTAAATGCATGTCTTATGACCTAATTGCCTATAGACTCCTGAAATGCATGTCTTATGACCTAATTGCCTATAGTATAGGCAATTAGCATTCCTAAATGCCTGTTGACTTTCATAATCGCTAGTTGACTTTTCCTAATCGCCTGAACTGCTGCTGTAAGTATATTTTGACATTCCGAGACCCGATTTGACACCTAGGAACATGCTAGGAACCCCGTAACATATCTAATAACTTGGTAACATGTGTTCGGACTTATTTATGTGATGCTTGAACTACGTGCTATAACTTGTTGGACTTTAACGTATGTTAAGTGTGTATTGCATGATTGTATGTTTGTGAGTACAAGTATAACACGGGGAGCCTCGGGTCACCAATGGGATGTCGAGTCTTGTACTTTGGGTTAATTTAACAGTCACGGTGTTTTCAAACGAACTTGGTTATGGTCTGGACATCTAGGGACTAACTAACCTACGGGTTATTAGTCTAAGTACCTGTAACTGTCATATGTTAGGTCGCCGCTTTACGGGGCTAGCATAGCTTGCTGATATTATTCGTATATCGAAGTAACGCAACCTAAGGTGAGTTTACGGCCCCTCTTTTAACTGGTTTCACTTTTCGGGGGAGAAAACATGTGTTAAACTGATATTTTGGTAACAACTGTCATACTATGGGTTTTCTATGGTTTACTATACGATCTTTGGAAGTCCCGGGGGAAACCATGAATGTGCGGGTTAGCACAACGGGGAAATGTGAATAGATCTATTGGGAGTGACCAACCCCGCTCGTCGGCTTGGAGGGCCGGGCGAGTGCATATTGTCTCAAACAGGAACTGGTTTACTATTCAGGCACAACATCTGGGTTACGAGTTAGTAATGGTTTTCCAATCGTGGTAGTAATAAACATACGCCTAGCTAGCGTACCTTGGTTTGCAAATTGTTATAGTATGGACAGGTTGAACTTGGTACTGTGATTACAAAACCTGTAAACTCACCAGCATTTTTGTGCTGACGTAAACTCTTACATGTTTTCTCAGGTCGCTAAGGTAGCACAATGGAACTAGGGCGCACGCGTCTGCACGGCGTCTAGTTAGGATTGCATGGTTTTCAAACATTAAATAATGTGGTTTACTTTTGGTTTATGTTTTGAGAATAAGCTTCCGCTGTAACTGGAGATTTAAACTATGTTTTTGAAATTGCATATGTTAATTTAGACTTGTTTATTGTGATCGTTGGTTTGGATCCTGGTTTGTCATGCGCCTCGCGGTAAAACTCCGCAAGTGAATTTTGAGGGTGTGACATATATATATATATATATATATTGCAAAGGGATTAATCCTACATGTCATACTCTTATGCAATATATCCTTTAAGAGATGCCACATAGGATGTGATGTGGCAACTCTAGACCAATTAAAAAAAAGAATAAATATGATAGGATGTGATGTGGCAACTCTAGAACAATTAAAAAAAGGAATAAATATGGTTTAAATATGGTTTAACCTAATCTATTAAATACCTAATCTACTAAATATAAATATTAAACCTTTATTATTTTGTCTCTCATTTTTCCTCCCATAACTTTTAAACGTTAATATCTTTTATATACGAGATTTTTTAAAGAAAAAAATTACACCAAATTAACGAGCGTTTTATTATCTTTCCAACGAGTACCATAGTGCTATATAAAAAACGGAGAAAAAAAACGACTATTTTTTGTAACCCGACTGGTATTGTGTCAGGTTTGGGATTAGTTTAAAAAAATTGTGGGTTTGGGTCGGGCCTGGGATTAGGTGATACCCGACCCAATTACCCGAAACCACATACCCAAATACCCGAACTATATACCTGATCATATACCCATGAATTTTTTAACGCATCACATAACCCTTAGACTAATGCGTTCGATATTTCAATAAATAACTTTTTTTCCTTATTTCATGTTAGTTCTTTTAAGAATGATCGATTACAAACTTCCGAATTCATTTGACATTATATAATATTTTGTAATTGCACTAGATTTATACGCCGGCGCAGAAATTCGTTTTTTTTTATATTAGAATATGATAACTTATGGCAGAGATTTGTTTAAAATAAATAATAATAATAATAATAATAATAATATTCATTAATCATATATTGGCAAGTCATTAATTATGTTGTCATATTAGATATTTTATTATGTCATATTAGATATTTCAACCCGGGACGCTCCCGGGATAAAAACTAGTTAATCAATATTGTATTATGCAACGTTATTCAGTCTTAGAGAGTGTAACATCGCAAAAAGATGATATAATAATTTACTTTACTATATGGATAAATATAGAAAGAAAAAAATTTCAACGAAAAGCGTATCAATTTAAATGTATTGTTACGTAGTCACGTTAATCAGTTTTTTGGTTTAAGTCGTATATTTAGATGGTTTGACTATTCTAAATAGGTGGGGAAATTGGGAATAAGGGTGATAGTGATATAAGAGATCGATGAAAGTCAAGGTCATGATCGATCTTATCAAAGATAAGTTCGTGCACTTCTAAAGATATGTGAACTAAAAATGAAAATAGAAAAAAAGACCCCTTTTATAAAGTAGGCATGTCCAGACATCTATTTGGCTGGTTAGCTATATTAATAGAATAGTTCCATAGCTTTCAAATTTTGACTTTTTGCAGTCAACTGTTCTAGAGGCCCTCCACGGCTCCAAGCCTCCAACCGTCCACATCCATTAGAATTCAGCACAATAACTTGTTGCCTTTAAAACACACTTTTTTGATATCATATCTAGGGGTGTAAATTGTGGCGTGTTAGAAATGTGCGACTTGAACTTAATCCATATTATTATTTGTGTTAAAAATTTAAATCCTATTTCAAATGAGTAAACTCAAACACAACACGTTTAACTCATATTTCAAATGAGTCATACATATTAACGAGTTATTAGCGGGTTGTTTGATTGTAAGCAGTTTATCGGTAACATGTTTAATAGTGAGTATGAGTGTGTCAAGTAGATAACATGACAACCCAAAACCTGGTTTACTTGGTTTTTGTGTTGTGTTCGGATCATGTCAAGGATTTCCACCCCTAAATTCATATCCCAAATCTTATGTATTATCCAACTTATAAAATATGTATGTAGGTTTCAACAAAACATCCTTAAAAGAGATACCGCATGTGCCATCAAAGTCTTTACTAGTGTAATTACAGAGCAAGGTTTGATGGTTTGTTTACCATTCGATCAACCAAACATTATGAGTATACACAACCGATGACAACGATATTGTCACATGCTAATTTGTTTTACAAATCACGGTTTATCTACATACATGAGTACCTATTGGAGTCAATAACCGGTGTAAAAACAAAACTTATCGTTGTATATCCACGGGTCACGAGTAGAGGTAAACAAGAGCACAAGTAGAGGCGAAAGATATACATGCCCATGGACCGCGCCTTATGTGATAGTCTTACGAATTATAACTAAAAATTGAACATATATGTTGACAACAAAAATAAATAATGTATCCCACTAATCAAAATTTCGTCGTGTGAACAATCCAGCAGAAAGGGATGACGAATAACATCGATTAAACGTTTACAAAGAATCAAAGAAAACAGAATTGGATATTGAAAAGCATATTCTTTTGAGAATTGATGTTGTTTGGAATTTCATCGTGTATATTTGATTCTTTAGCCTTTTTTTTGTGCTTAATGCTTCTTGTATATTTCACAATTAAAATTTCTAAGCAAAATTTTTTAAAGTCACCACTCACCAAATAAACTTTTGGATTTTTTTTTTCCATACTAAACAGTAACGAATATGTATTCATGGCTTTATGTTCAACTAATACCTATTTATGTTCTCATAGTCATAAACAATAAATTATATATCACAATTACATTATTTTTGAATCATTAAGGTTGTATTGGTTTGCACTATCGAGAGACGTAATAGAATGGACCATTATAATAGAATGAAAAATGAGGTTTGTTTAGTCAATGAATGAAATCGATCATTACACAGGGCATTCCATTTGCCTCTACAACCCACCACCGCTGCCCTCCACCACCCACCCACTATTGCCACTCACCATCGATTTTATTCATTTTTCGTTTCATGCCTACCAAACAACACAAAATAATGATTTATTTCATTCGCACATGGTAACCAAACAAGGTATAGAATTGTAGTGATTAAATCCCTTACCTCGACTATTATGTTACCTCGCGAATTTCATTTCGTTGTCCATTCCATTATCCCATACTAAGCAGACCTTAAATCTCATGTCCTGTTTTCCTTACGAATTGAAGGCATATGGCCATTAACAAAAGATTCTGAATTCTAAAATTGTCTAGTAAAAAATTAATCTATAATCACTTGTTTTTTTGTTGAACTTCGGATCTATATTGAGTTCATCTTTAAATCTCCTTTTTGACTTAATGTACATGAAAAAAATTGTTCTTTGAAACTTGTTTTTGTAATTTATTTTTTGGCACTTTTTACGTATTCAACAATAAACTTGACAAATTTAATTAACTTGTGAATGTACGTTAGACTTGAAAATTTATAGGTCATACTTAAAACTTATTTAAATTAATAAAATATTTCGTCCTAACATTATTAATTTACAAAGATTTACTATATAATACTTTAAATTTGACTATCATGCTATTGATAATTGAATGCTGAAGATTGCTTATGAAATTAGTTTTTTATTTAATGGCCAAATAAATACCATCTTAACTGTTAGTGAGTTAAGACTGGATAAATTATTGTTCATTGGGCAGCCTAAGTCTATCAAGCCACTAATTAAAAAAAAAAAAACTAGTGTCGCACTGCTAAAAACCTCTTTGAATCGAATTCAAATTTGAAACCAAATAGTTCAATCTTTTATTTTCATTTCTATGCCTACTCCACCAAACAGGAGACATGCAGGGGCGAATCTACCTAATGACGGGCGGGGCTCACGCGAACCTACTCGGTTTTAGATTTTTAGTAGAGGTCTTATATAAAAAGTTGGAATGAACCCATAGATAATTTATGAATGAACACATAACACCAATTTGATGATGGCTCCATGGTTAACCCTTCATACTTCTAAACAACAAATCCTTGGTTCTATCCCTGCCAAAGAGGTTTTTTTAAGCTTCCCTCTTGTATTTTTAATGCTGAAAGCCTGAAACGCCATGGTAACATATTAGAAATGACTTAATTATAGAGTAATAGGTAATAGAGTGAATTGGATCGAATGTGCTTTTCTCATTATCCACAGAAGATTATATAGTGGCTACAACATTAATACAATGACTTGATTCTAGGAAGACTATTGACTAGACTATTGACTAAGAATATTGACTATGACTAAATAATCATAAAGGCATAAAGATAGCTCTTTGACTATGACTATTGACTGTTGACTGTTGACTATTGATTTATGTTAATACGCCCCCGCAAGATGGAGGATCCATTGGATACGCCAATCTTGGAGCGAAAGGAAAGAAACGGTGATCTTGGAAGTGGTTTGGTGAGGACATCAGCCAGTTGATCCTTTGAGCTAATGTGAAAGACCTTTAAGTGACCGGCATTGACTTGTTCACGAACAAAGGGGTAGTCGAGGGCAACATGTTACATGTGAGAATGGTACACCGGGTTGGCACAAAGGTAAGTGGCGCCGGTGTTGTCACAGAAAAGAGATGGTGTACGTGTCGTGCGAAGACCGAGTTCTTGGAGAAGATTTTTAACCCATGAGATTTCAGTTGCGGCGTTTGCTAGTGCTTTGTATTCTGCTTCAGTGGATGAGCGTGAGACCGTTTTTTGTCTTGATGAACGCCAGGAGATGATGTTGGATCCAAGATATAATATATAACCTGTAGTAGATCTTCCTCCGTCATGTATGCCTCCCCAATCAGAATCTGAGAAAGCATTTAAATCAAGTGAGGACTGTTTATTTAACAATAACCCATGGTGCAATGTTCCTTTCAAATAGCGGAGAACCCGTTTGAGAGCTTGCCAATGTGACTGTTTTGGGTGGTGCATAAACTGGGAGAGTTTGTTGACAGCGAAAGAGATATCAGGGCGGGTGAAGGCAAGGTATTGAAGTGTGCCAACAAGTTTGCGATAAGGAGTTGGGTCGACGGGTGGAGAGGCATCCGAAGGGATAAGTGGTTCAGAGACGCTTAGAGGGGTGAGGACCTCTTTGGCACCATCCATTTTGAAAGTGGTTAAGATGTCCTAAATGTACCTGTGTTGGGAGAGGAATAGACCATGAGGAGTTGGAATGACTTTGATTCCTAGTAAGTGATGTAGAGGGCCTAAGTCTTTGATCGAATTTTTTTTGCTTAGGGCTTGAACAAAGATGTCCATGAATGGATTACTGTTTCCAGTGAGGACAATGTCGTCAACGTAGACGAGTAGGTAGCAAGTGTTACCATTTGTGTTGTAGACAAAAAGAGATGCATCAGAGAGACTTTTTTTAAAACCGAAGCTAATGAGAAAGGCGGTTAATTCATTGTACCAAGCCCGCGGGGCTTGTTTAAGGCCGTAGAGAGATTTCTTGAGTTTGCAAATGTGATTAGGAAACGCTGAATTTGCAAATCCGGGTGGTTGAATCATGTACACATCCTCATGTAAGGTGCCATGAAGAAATGCATTATTGATGTCTAGTTGGCGTAACGACCACCCTCGAGAGAGTGCGATGGAAAGAACAGTACGAATGGTGACAGGTTTCGTTACCGGACTAAAGGTATCAAAATAGTCCTTACCGTACTGTTGATGAAACCCTTTTGCGACTAGGCGCGCTTTAAATTTATCAATAGTTCCATCGGGTTTTCGTTTGGTTCGGAATACCCATTTGCATCCGATTGGATTTTGGGTAGTATGAGGGACAAACTCCCACGTATGGTTTTGAAGAAGAGCGTTGTATTCAAGATCCATTGCTTGTCGCCATTGTGGATCTTTCATCGCTTGGATGTGAGTAGAGGGCTCAATGGATGTAGGAAGTGGGTGAAGTGTGGTGGAGTTGATGAAGTTGGAATTGTAATATTTTGGGTTAGGATTGCGAGACCATTGTGGGCGAGTAGAGGTGGTAGGAGAGGGGTTAGTTGAAGGAGTTTGAGATGAGGAGGTGGTAGAGTCATTGGAAGGCTGTGTAGGTGAATTAGGTTGTGTAGGAGTGGAGGATTGTGGAGATGAGGATTGTGTATGGACAGTGGAGGACTGTGTAGAGGACAAGAGTTGTGTAGGGTTAGGGGAATGTTGTGTAGGTGTAGTAGAAGGTTGTGTATGGTCAGATGAGTGTTGTGTAGTAGCAGGCAACTGTTGTGTAGGTGCAGCAGAAGGTTGTGTAGGGTCAGGAGAGGGGTGTGTAGGAGGTATGGGTTGGTGTGTGGGATCGATGGGAGGTTGTGTAGGGTGTGAAGGCTTTGTAGGATTTGGTATGTTGTGAAGAAATGATTCATAGGTGACAGTGGGAGATGTGGAGTTATTGGTGTGGGATGGGAAGATGTGTGGTATGAATTCAACATGGCGAGAGTGATATAGTTTGTTGGTGGCTGGATCAAAGCATTTGTATGCTGATCTGGAAGAGGAGTATCCAAGAAAGATACATGATGCGGAGCGAGATTCTAACTTGGAGGTGTTGTATGGGCGGAGCCAAGGATAGCAAAGACATCCAAACGGTTTTAGTTTGGAGTAGGTGGGAGCAACATTGAATAACATGTCATAAGGTGATTTGTTGTTCAAGATGGTGGTGGGTAGACGGTTGATGAGATAAGTTGCGGCTTGAAAGGCATGTGACCAAAATTGTGATAGGAGTTGAGCATAGTGGAGGAGGGCAAGGCTCGTTTCAACAACGTGTCGATGACGACGTTCGGCCACCCCGTTTTGTTCGGGTGTATGAGGAGGTGTGGTGTAGTGAGAAATTCCATGAGTTGTGAGAAATGGTTTAAGACCAATGTATTCACCACCATTGTCGGTAAATAGAGAGATAAGAGGTGTTTGAAAGAATTTTTCCACTAGTGATTTGAATTGTGGAAAAAGGACGGAGACGTCGGATTTTCTTTTTATCGGATATAACCAAATGTATTTAGAAAAATAATCGACAAATATGACATAGTACTTGAAGCCGTCATTGGATGTTTGGACTGGACCCCATACATCTGAGTAAACGAGTTGCAATGGTTTCTTTGCAACAAATGAGTTTTTACCAAAAGAAATTTTATGGCTTTTATTTAACGAACAAGATTTGCAATGAAAAGACTCGGGTGACACTTTATTACCATTAAGTCCTAATTTAGAAATTAAGGACTTGAAGACTTGAAACGAAGGATGTCCAAGGATATGGTGCCACGCAAGTAGAGATCTTGTTGTTGTTGCATTGATTTGAGGAGAGAGTGTGGTTGGTCCGTAGTAAACGTCATTGACGTTCACGTCCCGCATGAGATGCGCCCCCGTGCGTAGATCCTTAACCACGAAATGATATGGAAAAAATTCAACAAAAACTTGATTAGTACGACTAAGTTTTGCAACAGAAATAAGATTATTACGAAGAGATGGAACGATTAAGACATCGTTTAAGAAAAGCGGTCGTGAGTTGGTGTGAAGGGTTGTTTGACCAATGTGTGTGATAGGAAGGGTTTTACCGTCACCTAAAACAATCTCATCCGGGCCACCATATTTGGAAAGAACATGCATTTGGTTGTTGTTGTTGTTGTTAGTGTGATTGGAAGCGCCCGTATCCCACATCCATGGAGTGTTTGGAACCGTAGTGTGAGAAGATGTATTGTTCACAACCAGGTATGAGTAGGAATCATGAGTAGAGACTTGATGGTCGCGTAGGAAGCGATGAAGTTTGCGACAATCTTTCGTTACATGGCCGGGTATGCTGCAAAAATAATAAAAAACGTTAGTTTGGCTGTTGTGGGTCGGGTTGTTTTGAGTTTGGATTGCGGATTTGTTTGACCACGAGGAGGGTCGGTTTTGTAATGATGGGTTTGAGGCTGAGGAACAAGGGTTCCGATTGTAGTTTTGGTTTGATTGATGAACAAAAAATGGAGCCATTGAGGCTGCAAATCAGAAAAATGAAAGGGTTGTGTGGGTTGCGGACAGAAGGCTGTCGAAAGCTGTGATGGATCGGTTGGCTCAAGGGAGCTTTAGGCTCTTGATACCATATAGAGTAATAGGTAATAGAGTGAATTGGATCGAATGTGCTTTTCTCATTATTCATAGAAGATTATATAGTGGCTACAACATTAATACAATGACTTGATTCTAGGAAGACTATTGACTAGACTATTGACTAAGAATATTGACTATGACTAAATAATTATAAAAGCATAAAGATAGCTCTTTGACTATGACTATTGACTGTTGACTGTTAACTATTGATTTATGTTAATATTAATGACCTGTCTTGATAACATATTAATATTTATATTTATATTAATATTTGCATGACTTTTGTTTTGAAAATTGTCAAAAGCTTTGGTAACTAATCTTAATGCATGTATTTATTTTGTGAACAAAGGAGTGTTAAGCAATCCAAAAACATAGTATGTTTATCTTGGGTTATTTTTTTCTTTAATTTCTTTTAAGGTGGTTGATATTTGTCATATGTACAGCATTGAATTTCATTTTTTTTTTTTGGGTATGCATTCAGTAGTAAAACCTCAAAGGAATATAGGTGAATATTACGAAATAGTACACAATAATTCTTCACTAGTTGAGCCCAAATGTTCATATCAGTAGTTCATGGATGGCAATGAAGCAGAATTATCTCCCAACAAGCAACAAGCACTTGAAATTACAAATCTGACCCGTTTCGAAGCGTCAAACTGACCCAAATATTTTGTGTTGGTTTTTATAAATTTAGAGCATCTAAAAATAGTGAACCCACTTGAAAAAATTCCTGAATCCGCCACTGGAGACATGATATTAGTTCTTGAAAATGGCAATTCCAAGTGTTGTATTTTCTTCATTTTCCAATAGAAATATTGAATATATTACTATTAGGACTATCACCGTTGTTCCAAAGTCGTTGGTGGGATGACCAATCTCACATCATCCTTTTATCTTACTTTTGAGAAAGTGTAGTGTAAAAAGTACTTTAACATAAAAAGTATAAGAAGTATTTTGGGTTTTTGATTAAAATAAATCAATGGATGAGATTAAAAAGAGAAAAGTATACGTTGAGTTTCTAAAAGAAATGGATGAGATTAAAAAGTATACGTTGATTAAAATAAATCAATGGATGGATCGAAAATATTGAGAAGCTAATGAGGAAATTCTTATGGATGGGTAGTAAAGAGGGAACGGTATCCATTGGGTTTCCTGGAGTGTCGTCACTAAACCCAAACGGTTCGGGGGCTTGGGTATTGCTAAGCTTTTGGAAGTTAATGCGGCGTTACTGGTCAAGTGGGCTTGGAGGTTCAAAGTTGACAACAAAGGGCTGTGGAAGAAGTCTATCCTTAGCATACATGGTGGTAGGAATAAATGGTCGTTTTTGCCAATAAACAAAACGCTACCCGGGGCCTGGAAAGCTATAGTTTCGCTGTTAAATAGCATTCGGTTTGATGGTAGAAGTATTGATCAAATGATTTCCTGTGATCTTGGGGATGGGAACAGTATAAATTTTTGGAAGGATGTCTGGGTTGGTAACACTCCTTTGTGGAGACGCTGGCCAAACCTGTTTAAGACAGAAACAGAGAAAAACGCTTCAGTTAGTAACCGACTCAAATTGGAGAATGGGATTGTCAGGATAGTTGGGGATTGGATGCAGGGTGCGGTGACAGTGGCTGGCATTTCTGAAGTCCAAGACGCGGTTTATCTACTTTCTAAGGTTATCTTGGATACTAGTAGAGATCGATGGGTTTGGGATAATAATCGCCGGAAAAACTTCTGTGTGGCTGAGGTTAAAAACGCTTTGAGAAAGAACATTTATGATCAGCCGAATCAAAGAATGAGGTGGGAGAATTGGGTTCCGATAAAAGTGAACATCCTGGTGTGGAGGATTGGTATGGAGAGGGTGCCTACGTGCTCGGAATTGATCAAAAGAGGTGTCCAGTTGCCGACGAATATATGTTCTTTATGCAGATCAGAGGTTGAGACGGTTAGCCATGCGTTTGTTACTTGCAGGTTTGTCTTCGAGGTCTGGTGCAAGGTGTGGAACTGGTGCAGAATTCAGATTGCGTATAACAGCTCGATGGAGGGTATGTTTGCTGCTCTAGATTCTTTCCAGCTGTCAGTCAGAGGTAAGAAGATAGTTCGGTGCATTATGATGGTTACTTGCTGGGCCGTTTGGAAGGAACGTAATAAGGCGGTATTTGATAAGTCTACCCCTAAAGTGGCCGAGGTTATCGCTACAGTTAAATCGTTATCGTTTATTTGGATTAGATATAGATCGAACTGTAATAGGATTGATTGGAATGGTTGGGCTAGATACCCATTGTATATGTTGTAAGTGGTTGTTGTGAGCGGTCGCCTTTTTGTGGCTTGCTCGTTATTTAATGAAGTTAACTTTCAAAAAAAAAAAAAGTTTCTAAAAGAGGAGGTGAAAGCAAAATAGGTATAACCCACAATGGTTGAGTTCCACCCCTATTTTTTTAACGTCCATAATTTTTTCATATGCCATTATTTTTTTTAAAAAAAAAACCACACCATAAAAACAAGCATTTTATCCACTTTCATTTGCATACCATATTGCTATACTTTAAAAAAAAATTGCTGGGTTGATACTACTTACGTCTAAATGTAAAAACTCGATATTATTGCGTGCGTTTAAACATTCTGAATGTATCAATAGCCTTTTTGTTTTTGTTTTTGTTTTTGTTTTTTTAGTTTGCTTCTTTGTTAGGCGGAGAGCCACTAGGTTGGAAATCAATTTCAATCAATGTTGAACAGTAATAATTTTGGATAGTTTGTTTCTCATATCAAATGGATCAATTGACCCATTTGATTTTATCGCTAATTATTTTTGTTGCTTTCGAATCAAGGATGTTAAATTACTTTTGTCTCATAATTAGATCCACTTGTTGCCCTTTTTGGGAATAGTTGGGGCATAAAATGCAATAGAATAAATAATAGGTTGTTCTGCTGTTCGAGTAAGTAATAAATAGAAATTTTGACTGAATGGTTAACAAATAAGCATATTCAATATCACGATGTTACAGAAGTATTTGAAGTTAGGTGTTTTCAGTCCAAAGTTTCTATGGCAAGCTCTAATAGTATGATAAAATTGCTACGGATAACCTTTTAATTTTATTAATTTATAAAGAAAGAGAATCATTATTATCCACTTATATGATCAATCTGTAAACCTGCTTATATGTATGTAAAAACTTGATATTACCTACTTGCATTTAAACAATAATAAACAATAATAACTTGCGTCTAAATGTAAAAACTTGATATTACTTACTTGCATTTTAGCATGTATAACTAGCATTTTATAATTTATAACTTGCGTTTGATCAGGTCGTTTTACCAGGTCGTCTTATCAGGTATAACTTGCGTTTCTAAAACGCAAGTATACCCTCAATAAAACGCAAGTTATCAACCCAGCAAAAATTTTTTTTTTTAAAAATATAGCAATATGGTATGGAAATGAAAGAGGTTGAAAAACTTGTTTTTATTGTATAGTTTTTAAAAAAAAATGTCGTATGAAAAGGTTATAGTCATTTTTAAAATGGGGTGGAACTTTAATGACACTAAAAATTACCATCATGCCCCTAATTATCAAATTTAATCCTATGCTCTATATTATTTTTACACTAAGAGGCTTTTTACATTAGGCTCTTAATAAAATAATTCATGGTTGCTACGTAAACCAAATTACAATACCCTTTTCTAGACAAATGAGGATGTGAGGTTTACGTTTGCTTGTACTATGTACCTTCAGTTTTTTTTTTTTTTTTTTTTTATTAAAAGATGATGTTTTTCTTAAATTTTTTAAGTAGTTTATCTTGTGCTATCCTTAAAGTTCACTAATAGAAAAGAGCTTTGCCATAGGAAAACAACAATTTTATTTACATCACTTTATAACGAAATGAAATTACTCTTTTAATGTATGTTGGAATTGGATACCAAAGAAACAACACGTACGTAATGAACAAATGGAATCAAAACTCTCTTGTATCATTATGATGGATTGATCCAGGTTTTGTTGAAAGAGTATAAAATTGTAGTGTTAATTCATTTCCAAAACATATGGTCATGTAACTTATTTATGTGTGATATTACATGGACTGATATAATTATTAAGTGTTTTCAGGATAATGGGCTTATAAGGAGCTGATGGACCTAATGAGCTAAGGTTCAGTTGGTGTTTGGCTATAAATAAGAAGGTCTTGAGAACCTTTTCTAGTTTATCAGATATTTTTCTTTTTCTTTCTGATTCAGTGTATTCTTTTTGAAGCGATTAGGGTTTCATCCTCTCATCTCTTGTATTGTTTTGTTCAGTAAGATCTCTCTGTATTTTTTGTATATCTCGACTGATCTATTCTATCAATCGAGATTCTGAGACTGTGCATTCTTTTATAGGGTTCATTTAGTTGAATCCTTAGGTATTTTAGGCGAACGTTTTGGGTTGGTTAATAATATTTTTGTCACCGTTTTCTGTCGCTATTTTTGGTGTTGATATTGTCTTTGTTTGTTGGATATTGTTGTGTTTGGTTGTTTTAGTATAGTTCTGGTTTAGATCATCTTTTTCTACATGGTATCAGAGCTTATGCTCTTGATCCTGAGTCGATCTGTCTTCCGCTTTGTGTCTTTGTTTTGTTCTTGGTTTTGTTATAGATCTGGTCTTTATCTTGTAGATCTGGTTGTTTCCGTGGTTCTTTGTCTTTTTAGGGTTTTGATCTTCTATATAGATCTTGACCTTGTTGGTTTGTAATAGATGTGGTCTTTTAGATCTGGTTTATTATCTATTAGTTTGTACTTGTTTGGATCTAGGTTTTGTTTTCAACGATTGTTGGCTCTACTCTGGAGCTGCTGTCTGATGAGTTGATTAGGATTGGAAGCTTGCAAACTGTAAGTTCTTTCTGTCTCCTTTGTTTTTTTCTATTGCTTATTGTTGTTGGCTTCTTGGAACCTTTGTAAGTCTTCTTCCCTATCTCTTATCCTTTGTTTTGTCTGTGTCTAGGCGTCCTTGGCTGGGTTAGGGTGGACCGGAATTGATTTTGTCTTGTGTTGTGAGTCCTTGATTGGTTAGGGTGGACGGTCCATTGATTTTGTCTTCTTCCCTAAACCACTCTTGTTTACTCGCCATTTGGTTACTCGTCCCATTATCAAGAAATCATATGTTAATTCCACATGGGCTCGAACTCATACATCCTTAGAATGATCATTTTTTCGTTCAGAAACACATGATTAGCTCCTTTAACATGCGTTTGCAAGTTAAGAGCCGGTTCAGTGTTTTGAATAAGACTGTTTTCCTCACCTTCGTCCTTACTACGTGTAGGATAATCCGAAGAAAAATGTCCCAATTCATCATATCGGAAACATCTTATCTTCGAACAATCCTTCTTTGGTTTTTTTTATTCAATTCCTTGTTTCTATCTTGATCATGACTCCTCAACTGCGATCGCGACCCCGACCTCTTTGACTAGACTCAACTGTTCCTTTGCCTCGATAATACCCTTCCTATTTTTTGGCTTCCCATTCCTCTAAGTCATCGGTAACTTATCACTTTCAATCAGTTGCTACTCATCTTCAAGATCGTTGAGTTCATCATAAGTTATGAATCGACCTACAACATCGTCATACCCAACAGTCTTCAAGTCTACCACATTCTCAATTAGAGGCTGTAACATCGCGTGATTTTTACTTTTACATGTATTTTAAATTCTAAATTTAACAAATTCCAAGTTCTTCTTTATTCGCTTTTTTTTATGTTACTCCTACCAAATTCATTACAAGTCGCCATTATAATTTATCCTAATCAATTTAGACGCTATAATAAGAAACTCATTTAGTTAAGATCTTAATATATATTTACTTTTTTTAAATAAAATATATATATATATATATATATATATTTATATAATAATACTTTAAGATTAAAAAGAACGTGGAAGTTGCAGTTGACTTTTGTCACAAATAAATAACAACAACATAATATAACGAGTATGATGCCTTTGTTTCTTTTTTTTTTCCTTTTGGACTCGAGGAGAACAACATATTATACAACTAGAAACACCCTCCTCAGACCCTACCTTAGCTTTGCTATAGGTGGGATTAACTGAGTATGATGATGATGATGATGAACTAGAAACACCCCATAATAACCAAATTCAACTACCACCTAATAAATAACTCTTGTTTACCCGCCATCGGTTGGGGTGTGACAGATTGGTATCAGAGCCATGACTATAGGGAATTAGGAAAAATTGTCATGTTTGACCTAGACTATAGTTGGGAACCTTATTGACCATTCTCTTATCATGCTAAATATACTTGTTCATACATGTCCCCGTTTTATTCTTTAACTCTTTGGGGCTCAACATGTATCTATACAAAAACCTTAAACTTTTTTCATACTCTTATGCTCAATCTAATGCTTATATGCTATGCCATGCTAGAATCTAATTCTTACATACAAATGTCTATTAGCATACAACCCACCTTACATGTATAGCGCTATAGGAGTGACACACCGCCCCCTTGTGTATTCGAGTGTTGATGCCTTTTGTATGGTTCTGTATGCGCAAGACTATAACATGATGATTTGAGTAAAACTTTATTATATTATGTACGTAGGTCAAAACTAGTATGCTCACCAATGCTTTATGTGTTCACGGATATTTTATACATGTTGCAAGAAATATTTGATGCGATGATTCAAGAAATTCGTTAGGATTGGACTTAGAAACGCACCGCTTTAATCTATGAAATCATGAATGTTGTATTTCTTTTTTAACAATTTGTACTTCTTGTTTTTAGTATTATGATGTCCTAAATTCTAGTATCATGAAGTCTTTAAACAATCATCACAAGTTGCACCTCGATGTATTCCGCCATCGGTTGGGGTGTGATAGAGGCAACTGTGTGTTAGGCCATCAATTTAGAAACTTTTTGACTAGTTTATGTTCTTCTATCATTATTCCAAAAGAAGCAGACCTTGATGCAATTCCTGAAATCTTTCCTACGAACTCAACGATCGTACTTGGTTCCTTCATCTTTAATCCTTTAAATTCCGACATATGGGTTTGAAGGCTTGCTTCTTTCACGGGTTTAACACCTTGATTGTGAACTTTCACTGCTTCACATCTCTTTTCTTAAACTTGTCACAAGATCAATTACAGGTCCTCTAACAATCAACACTTCTTGCCGAAATCTTGATCTCTCTTCCCTGACTGAGCTTTAGTTTCTCTTGTTTGAACATAACTTTGTCGTTGTCTTATACGATCACGAGAAAACCGTCACAACGCTCTTAATCGCAACCCTTTTGATGATTGAATATTTCTTGTCGGACTTCAATGATCGATGGTATTGATCGCTTCCTTTCTAATCGTTTGGATCGATATCCCTTAAGCTTTGATACCGGTTTGTTGGAACTAAATACCAAAGAAAAAACATGTACATAATGAACAGTTGGAATCAAAACTCGTCTTGTATTATTATGATGGATTGATCCAAATTTACAATTAAACATCCTTTTATATATAAACCTAGAAACTTAATCAACAAGAAAACCTACTTGATTCAAACTAGGAATAAAAAACTATCTCAAAAAGCCCTAAGTTTGTAAACCGGTCACCTTTTATCCGAGCTTTGTAAGTTGGTCACTTTGATAACTTTTTACCCGAACTTACTCAAGATACGCAAGATTAGTGCAACAATGTAGAAAAGCTAAACTTCGTTAGGGAATGGGCACTCTAGGGTAAGTATCCTAGCGCCATCCACTTATATGGTGCCATGTCAAATTCACCTCCAAGTACCCTAAAGAAGCCTAGGTGTGGCGGCATTGTTGCCTAGCGGTTTCAATAAGATTTAAAGGTTTTAATTAGAGGAGAAATGGTCAATGGTCAAAAAGCACAAAGTAAACCACGATACCCTTCTCGACAACATGTTTTCGTGATAATCATATCTGCAACTTTGCCTAGGGGTGGCAACGGTGTTGCCTAGCCATAACGTAACCTAAAAGGGAGTTCTCGCAGGGTGCCTCGTCCCCTCTTATAAAATTTCAACAATGACTAATTTTTTTTTTCTTTTCAAAACAAAGTGATCAAATAAATATTTGTTAAATAGCCTAAGTTACAAGTAACCTAACCGCATTTCCCCCACAAGTTTACAACAACGGTATTAAAATATCAAATTACCAAACTGACATATTTAACCATCTCCGGTAATAAATATTAAGTTATTATATTGTTTAGTGAGATGAGATGATGGTGTTGAACCGATGGTGAGATGACATATGGCCTCCTTGCCTAGTAACACCAATGGTGAGATGATGGTATAGAGCTGATGGCTCTCTTACCTGGTGACATCACCGGTTGCGGCAGTCACCGTGGCGGACAAGATGCGTTCGGTAACATGTGCCTCGGCAGCCGTATGTTCGCTCCGACCAGGATCTGGCACCGTTGGCATTAAATATGTAACACCCCGATCGATGGCGGAATCATCGAGGTGCCACGTAGTAATGATTGTTCAATAGCTCATGGTACTAAAGTGTAAATATTGATATATTGAATAAATAGTTTATTACATTGAAATGAAATACGAAGATACAATGATTCTAAAGTGTCAAGTCAAACTGAAATACAATGAAGACAAGCCTAAATATAAATCCAAAAGCTTAAAAGAAACATCTCAAAATAACCTGAAACATGTACAAAATAATTTTGTCAACACATATAATGTATTTGGTGAGCATATCCTGATTTGAATAAATATATAGTAATAAAAGTGTTTAGCAATTCATGTGTGGTACATTTGCAATTATGTAATAAAAAATATCCGTTCAAAATCAACCCTAAAAATCAAGTATCAAGAATCAAGAATAAAACAACCACTTTGAAAACCATTTTTGAGTATAATGAATCACATAACAATGACCAAGGACTTAACTCGAACACGTAAGTCAACAAGGGGTATATACCATAGTACTATTCATTGAAATGTCAGGCCTTCAAAGGTTAATGATTTTGACAAGTCATAGACACACAAATTAACATAAAGCAAACACACATGAGAATTGCATTTACTAAAAGAATAACATTTAGTCATAGTGTACATGAATAGCACCAAAAGAGCAAAACATGAAAAAAGGGAAAGATATACTCACTTTCGCCAAATAACTAGATGACTAAGCGAGCGTGAAAATGCGAGCAATCCAAATACTCAACCTAATGTTTCGAGTATCCCAAAATAAGTATATAAGCTTAATAAAGTCTAGGGTTCTTATTCTAAGGCACTTATGATGTTACGACTATATTTGGGATTTTTAAGTAATAATAATAATGGCGAAAAAAATAAAAACTATTAAGGTTGCTACCACGTCTTATGAAAATAATATCATGAGTTTAGTTTTTCGATCACAAATATTTTACAAGGTTGAAATAATATCTTTTATTCAGAAAATATATAAAATAAATTTAAGAATCTTAATTGCATAAAACTAAATCAACAAATAAAGTTTAGTTAAAACACAAAAAATTTTTAAAACAAAATTAATTTGATATGATAATTATCCTAACATATTTATATACACTTCCACCAATTTTGATGTCAAAATTATTTATTTACAATTTTATATGAATTAATCATGATTAAAAATGACATAATTCATAAATAAATATAAATCACTTTTGAAAATAAAAGCTTTTGTGGAATATTAATCCTACTGACTTAGAAACCTCTAAATAAATTTTATAGGATTTTTGAGATTAAAATAGATTTAGTATAAATATTATTTGTATAAAATCTATTTAAAAAAATATAAATGAAACAACATATGAATCCGTGTCAAAATTGGTGGAAAATGTCATGATAATTATCTTAGCATAATGAAACATTTTTTTACAAATTTTCATAACCAAAAGTGCTACCAATTATTTATTATGAATTAACTAAGATTAAATCATCATAAATTAATTAAAAATATTAATCAGTGCCTAAAAATTCTAAAACTAATTCTAAAATTTCTAAATGATCATATAAGCCATCATACCAAATTTCATGATTTTTGGATTAATAACCAACGAGTTATGAATTTTTAAAGTTTACAAGTTTTTTAATTAAAAAATACCCAAATACATCCTAACACTTTAGAATCCAATCGAAGCCCTTAGAGACTATAATCGATATAACAAGTAGAGGGTTATTGTTCTATTGATAATAATGAATCAAAATGCAAAATAAATTAGAAAACTCACGAATTTGATATCCCAAAATGATGAAATAAAAACCGAAAAATATCAAGAAAATAAGCTTTCAATTCGTCTTGGATATGAGATGAAAATTTGGGCTTCTTGTGCAGAGGTGATAGACTAATAGAGAAGAGGGTGTGGTAGTGTTTAATCGAAGTAGAATGATCAATTTAGAGGTGCAATGATAATGGGTCACATAAGTGGGGTTTTATACTAGTTTGTGATGAATTTTTGACATAAAAGCCATTAAATGGAGAATTGACCATTAGTGAAACTTATGGTCTTTAGTCTTCATCATAAAGATGAGTTTTGACTCGAATTAAAGGCCACATTTGACCATGGACTAAAAGTGACATGTTTGACTGGGACTTTGACTGTATTTCTCCGCGTACCGCGGAGAGGTTTACCATTCCTTTCGCGGCCGCGAGAGCTAAAACATCATTTTTTTCTAATTTAATCAATTTTAAGTTCCGGACTTGTTTCCTTCGGTTTCTAAGTTGTTTTTAGGACCGGAAATTAAGGGTTTTAAGTATCAAGGTCTGAAACATATGTGCTCGGGTGTAGATGTGAGTATAAAACGTGCATACTTTTACATATAAAAAATTAGAAGTTTTATTAAATTGTGACTTTTGGTCCTATTAAAATATGAGGGTTAAAAATGAAAATTTTGAGATAGTTGAGGGACCAATTATGCACATTTATGAAAAGTGAAGGGTGCAGGTCGTCACAAAATAGCATAGAAAAATCAATCTTAACGAGAAACGATACACAATCGTTTCCGACGTACTGCCTCTTGCTATGGCGTGTGGTCACAAGATCGAGTTGAGCGGTTAAATTTGTAGAAATTGATGTTTTCACAAAGTGGCATGGTGATTCACACTAATTCTTCTACCCCTACTTTCATAAGATTTGAAGTTGCTGCTGCATCTATTTGTTAGGTTTTGTAATTGTACAAACACTTTTATCTTGTGTTCAATTGGATTTTTGTTGTGGGTTTAGTTTAGCAACAAGTTCTATTGTTATTATTCAGAATCGTTTGGATTAGTAGTAGAGATATGTTTTTACAAATTACAATTGGTAGGCATTGGGGAAAAAAACCACAAAGGGTGATGTCGTTGATCCATTATAAGGGATCAAGCTAACCTTCTTGCCAATAATTTGGTAGCTGTAAGTGTGTAAGTGTTTGTTTGTCTGATGAAGTCGCTGATACAAACTAAGGCATCAATGAAGTAGCTTATTGATTCTAAGGGATCACTGTTAATTATTACAGTAAAATTGTAATCCAAATTATGCATAGTTGTAAACATTTTTACATATCAGCAAGGTCACTTAAGCAAAAAAATAAAATAAAATAAAATATCCTACATACAAACCAGCTCACACAACACATGTAGCTAAAAACAAACTCCATTGATGTTTGTTGTATCTACTAAATATAAATATTTACCAAAAATATATTTACAAAATAAAGAAACAAATTTACTTCATTTACACAAAATGAAACAATTTTAATTTTAACATATACAACTTATATCTTTCTCTTCACAGAATATATAATCATATATAAGTGAATATAAATATCTAATGGGTTCAAAGAAAGACATGTTATAACTACAATGAGTAGAAGATTGCAATATATAATTAAATTTTGCCATAAATTTGATTGTTGAAATCAACTGGAAGTTTATTTGCACTTTGATTGCCATAAATTTGATTGTTAAACTTTGCCATAACTTAAACATTGTTATGTTGTTTATTGCCGAACTTTACCCTAGACACTAACATGGAAAAAGTGGTTCTGTTACTCAGTTTTGGCTTAACTTTTTAGCTTGTTTCCTTTAGATTTGTATAAAAATAATAATAATAAATAACTAAATATTTAACCTTATATATTCTGAATTATATCCGCCATCAAACATTCTGGTGATGCCTTAGATTGGTTCAGCGACATCAGTGATCCCTTAGAATCAAACAGCGACATCAGTGATGCCTCAGATTGATTCAGTGACTTCATCAGACAACTCCTTACACACATACAGCTACCAAATGATTGGCAAGAAGATTAGTTTGATCCCTTAGAATGGATCAGCGACATCACCATTTGTGGTTTACCAATTGTAATTTGTAAAAACATATCTCTACTACTAATGCAAACGATTATATTATTCATCTATGTTATTATTGGATTTGAATCAATATTACTAATTATCAATTTATCTTACTAATTACCGAATCACAATTTCCAGTTTCTTGATATACTTTTTGCTGTAAGTTAGCTAAAGTCAATTTTCAACTTAACGAAGCTCGTCGTCAAACAGATTATCCTTTAAAACAAATAACACTAATTTAAAATTTAAAATATTAATTAATGTGTTTGATTAAGAATAAAACAAATATTAAAGGGAAGGAAAAATGACCCGATTACAAAACATGTGAGGACACAACTCCGTTTATATTAAAGGTTGAAACTAGCAAGAAAAAATATAGTAAAAAGTTGATTTACGTGGAGTAAATTACCAAAACCGTCTTTGTGGTTTGGCTCAATTTGCCACTCCAGCCCAATATTTTAAAAAGTGCATGAACACTCCTTGATCTTTAAAAAAAATATGCCAAAACAGTCCAACAACTTAACCCAGTTAACTTTTCTTCGTTAAGTCAGGGGCATTTTCGTCAAGTCAGGGCAAAATTCATCTTCTTCCCCATTTTTTTCTTCCCTAATCAGACCCACCACCGACCTACCACCATCTTCACCTTTCACCACCACCACCATCCACCCACAACCACCCACCATCTCCTCCACCTTCCACCACCACCATCCAGTTATCAGCCATTACACTAATTCATTCCATTTCAATTATCAGTCATTACAGATCCATTTGCCAATAATTGACATGCAATATCCTCTTCCTCATCCATACAACTTACATCTGCTGTTTGTTCTCCAGAACGTGTGCAGTTCATCTTCCCATGAATTTCAGATCTGTCAACTAAGATGTTAACTGGCTTCATGCAATAAAGATAAGTAAAAAAATAAGCTTACGTGGCATCCTCATAGAATGTAAATAGATCCCGTAAATCTTCTGTTGAGAAATTGTTCACCTGCATTTCATACATATTTGAGGTGTGACCATGATTTTTAAAACCGGATCGGACGGTCGGACCGGTTGAACCGGGAACCGCACCCTCCACCGGTCCGGATCATTGTGTTGGATCGTTTCTGCAAGTAGCCGGACAGTCGGAGCGGTGACCGACGGTTGGACCGAAAAAACCGGTGAAACAGAGTGGTTGGACCGGCGGAGTGACATAAAAGCCTCTTTTCTTCTTCCACAATGGAACCATTCCACAATCGAGACAAACGAGACCTTGCGGTGAGGACCCGGTCAGCAGACAAAAAACGACCTCAATCTCCTCGGATTAACTAGGAATATATGAAGATAAAAGGTTTTGTTCTGATCAGGAGATGAATGGTCAGTGTGTAGAAGTTAGGATGACCAGAGCCGGTCATCTTCTCCGACCAACCATAGTCTTGGGTTATGGGAAAGAGGGTAGTTGGTTTGTAAATTTAATTTTAAATGATCTAATGATATTTTATATTATATTGGATGGAGCAGCTTTTGTAGAAGTTAGGTACATATATACATATTTTTAATAGCAAAGAAACTATCATAGAAGTGACTATGATACGTATTTTATAGTGTGTTTATGTATCATACATGTATATATAAATATATATACACATTTGCCGGTTCTTGAATCCGGTCTGACCGGTTGGACCGGTCCGACCAGTGAACCGGTAAGATGACCAATTCAAAGTCCGGTCCGGTTCTAAAAACATTGGGTGTGACTCAAGAGCTTATTTGCATATATGCAAGCGATGTGATAAACACCTGCATCTTGGAATCGGCTAGCTCTTGTTAGATTACTTTTTGAAGCCCTTCTTTCAACATTTGTCTCTGGTACACCTGTCACAAAACAAGACTCGTCATACACTAATTAAATTGAGCATGATACACATATAAACATATATATAGCCATTACACTAATTCAGTTCAAGTCGACTTCAATTCATTTCAATTATTAGTCGGTGATAACCAGACTCGCCGGCGTTCAAGCTCCGGACAAGCACCGATACCCCTAAATCCTTGCTCCAAAACCGTAAGCCTTTATGCCGTTTAGTTCGTTTTTACCTATGGTTTAAAAGCCCCATGTTTAATTGGGATTACACAGGCTTAGTCGAGGTGATTAAGGGCTAGGGTTCCTAGGGTTCTTATGGGAAAGAAGGGGACTTAACCAGATTACGTGGGTTAACTGGGTTTAAAAATAATACGTGACTTGACGAAAATGCCCCTGACTTAACGAAGAAAAGTTAACTGGCTTAAGTCGTTGGACTGTTTTGGCATATTTTTTTTAAAGATCAATGAGTGTTCATGCACTTTTTAAAAGATTGGGCTGGAGTGGCAAATTGGGCGAAACCACAGGGACGGTTTTGGTAATTTACTCATTTGCATGCATTTTAAACATAAAGGTTGAAACATGCAATTTTGATGAAACATAAAGGTTGATTTCTGTAACTTTGTCTATTTAAAATTACTTAAATAACCTTCCAATATAATATTGTATTTCTAGATTATATTTAGTTATGCTCATTTCGGTCATTTTATACATTTTATTAAAAATTTCAGCTACTCTGACAAACACCTAAATGGCTAAATATATTAAAAAAACAAACTACAGCTACCAGCACAAGCTACTAACTTCCAGTCACTAACTAATTTTACCAAACATGCTCAAAACTCAAAGTAGTTAATATATGGCTTTAGAGGTAAATAATAGGTTACAATCTTGGGTATTACACGGGTTAATAAATGTAATGTTATATAATTAATAATGAGAAAAGTTATGTCTTAAAAAACATATGCAATGCACGATTTAATAAACTCGTATATTATACAAAAATAAACTAAAATATAATGTAACATGTTAATATATAAAGTCGTCAAAATATGTATTTAAAAATGAATATCGACGTGACAATTATAAGTTTTGTTAAGTTAACTAGATGATTGCCGTAGGCCGCGCGTTGCGGAGGCGACGCTTAAGTTGTTTATAGGTGGTGGCACGTCATGTGATGCGTTAACCGTATGAAAATGTACAATAACTAAAGTTTACACAATCGAATGAAAACATTTTATATTGAGCCGACTCATTTGTATCCGAACACAGTTTACGTAAAAAACGTAGGTACCTCGAATTTTTACTGTCAAACTAAAATGTTTTATATTTGATCCAACCCGTTCCCGAACAAAATTTACGTCAGAATCGTAGACCAGCCGATATCATAAGTAAAAATAAGAATGGAAAAGTTTTATATTTGACCAGAGTCGTTTCAGAAAAATAACCTTATGTCGAAACGTGAATTTATATTGTTTACGTTGAAGCATAAATTTATACCATGATGTACAGCAAAACGTAGACCAGTAAAAAAACATACATAAAAATAAATTTACGTCGAAAAGTGATTTATACCAACACATACACAATAATAAGTGTGTCGGAATATGTTTTTTCTTTTAAAGTAAGTAATGAATATACAGTGGGTAAATTTGAAAAGTTAGAACTCAACGGGGGGTGAAAATGACATTTTATAAAGTTTTACAAAGTGTAGGGCATAAATATCAATTTCTACAGTTAAAGGGTTGTTTGTGTATTTTATCATAAACTTAGGTAACTCGAATTTTTACTGTCGAATCAAAACATATTATTTTTTACCTGACTCTTTTTCAAGGAAATTTAACTCGTTTTATACCGAGACATCCATAAAGATAAAAACATAAGAAAGTAGTTTTACGATAAGCTTGAAACTTTACAAACTTGGGGGGGGGGATCAAAGTCACGTTTGCAAAGCTAGAGGATTACTTTTGATATTATAGTGAAGTTTGAGGATAGAATGGGTTATATGTCAAAAGTTTTGGAGTTGAAAAAAAAGTTAAAAGGTAAAATGAATATTTTTGTCAACTTAAAATGTAAGGGTCATTTATGTCAATGTTGAAATTTAGTTTTACTAAGTTGAAAAAATAAAGGGTGAAATTTGTTATTTGATAAAAGTTGAAGGTGGTTAGTTAAAAAGTATGGTCTCCTCACCGACCATGCTTTTTAATGTATATATATAATTTATAAAAAATTATTATTTAAACTGGAAGTAACTTTAACCTTTTAATACCACATATTTTTTTTATTTAACATATTTTATTTTAACCATCTTGAACATTAAATATTTGATTTTTTTTAAAATCATGTATAGAAATAATTATCTTCATTATTATTCGTTTTTTAGTATTTTAACTTACATATTTGAGCTTGGTAAAAAATTAAGTAAAAATATAAGTTTATCTAAAAAATTAATAATTAAATCCATATTTTTTTAACCACATATTTTTTTTATTTCACATATTTTATTTTATTTAACATATTTTATTTTAGCCATCTTTACTACTCAACAACTTTAAATATTTGATGTTTTTTAGAAATCATCTATAAAAACATTTATCTTCATTATTATTCATTTTTTAGTATTTTAACTAACATATTTGAGCTTGGTAAAAATTTTATGTAAAAATATAAGTTTATCTAAAGAAATAATAATAAATCCATTTAAAATTTATTTAGCTTATGATATAATAATTATATTTAATTAAAAATATAAAATTATCCATAATTGAGTATAAGAGAAAGAAAATAATATCTTTAGTTAAAAATTAATTATCTATAATCAAGCAAGGGAGAGAAACTGAAAATCTAAAAGATAGATAGTTTCAATAAATGATACTTGATCGCGGTTTTCTTTTATTAGATAGATATAGATATAGATATAAGTAGATATAGATAATATAGATATAGATATACTTGTGGTTTGCAAGTTTTAGAAGAAAAAAAAGATGATAGGTTTTAGATTATGAATAGTAAACTAGAGTTTTAAAAAAGATGATATTTCCGAATCCCACTTCCTCATGTTTAATGCCACCTCACCTTTAACCATCTTACTTTTGTTTCTCTATATATACACAACAACCAAACCCCTGTTTCATGCTATCTATACATAAACATACATCTTCACACCAACAAACCATCAGGTAATCACAACACTCTTGCTGCTATATGTTCTTTGTGACTTTGTTCATTCATATACACATGGGTTGCGATCAGTTTTTGATTTTGTTTTGTTTATTTTTTGTTTATAATTTGAAAGGTTAGGAGTTTCGATCAGAGTGTGGTTAATAATGGGTCATCGGAATTTAGAGAAATTGGCGTCCATCGATGCACAGTTGAGGCTTTTGGTTCCTGGGAAAGTGTCAGAGGATGATAAGTTGATCGAGTATGATGCTTTGCTTTTGGATAAGTTTCTTGATATTCTTCAGGATTTACATGGAGAGGATCTCAAAGAAACAGTAAGCTTTTATTTATTTATTTATTTATTTATTTGTTTTGTTGTAAAATTGCTAGAATAATGTGTGTGATCCGAAAGAGGTGTTTACATGATCAGCTTAGTCTGAGCTGACACAATTTTGAGTTGTTTTGTTGGTAGTAACTAGTAAGGAATTCAAAATTACAATGGATTTGTGGTTTTTATTGATTGGTAATAAAATTGGGCTCTGTTTCTAATGAAGTTTACCGTTTCAAGCTTTTTGAGGGCGGAAAACTGATAATAAAATTGGGCCCTTTTCGTAAAAAAAAATTAAGCAAAAAATAAATAATTTGCTTTTGATACTATGATTCCTATATCATCTACGTGTATGTGTTAATTATAGACCACAAATTCCGTAGCCAACTATCCCAAAGCCCAGATTATCTACGTATAAGTTGAGACGGCGCAGCTTATTGCTTTATGTATTCATATGGGCTTTTTTAAGTGCCATTGAATTGATCATTGCAATTAAAGTTGAATTCATCGAGCGATTTCTGATTAAGAATCTTTAAGTTGCAAAATTTACTTTCAAAATGAAAATGCAAAGACGTGATCTAACTGTAATCTTTCTTTGTGTAGGTTCAGCAGTGCTATGAGCTATCTGCAGAGTATGAAGGGAAGCATGATCCTAAGAAGCTGGAGGAGCTCGGAAACGTGTTGACGAGTTTAGACCCAGGGGATTCAATTGTCATTGCGAAAGCTTTCTCGCACATGCTTAGCTTGGCCAATCTAGCCGAAGAGGTTCAAACGGCTTACCGTAGAAGGACTAAACTCAAAAAGGGTGATTTTGTTGATGAGGCTAATGCATCAACTGAATCTGATATTGAAGAGACTCTCAAGAGACTTGTGCATAAGCTTAAAAAGTCCCCCGAAGAAGTGTTTGATGCACTCAAGAATCAAACGGTTGATCTTGTCTTCACTGCTCATCCAACTCAAGCTGTCCGCAGATCTTTGTTACAGAAGCATGGAAGGTATACCCTTGTTCGAAATTTGAATCATGTCTTGTTTTAAGCAAATAGTTTGTTAATTTTGCGTCTGATGTTTTATTTTCAGGATTCGGGAATGTCTTGCACAATTATATGCCAAAGACATCACTCCTGATGATAAGCAAGAGCTGGATGAGGCTTTGCATAGAGAAGTATGTATAAGCATAATTGATTTTAGTTGGAACCGCAAAATGATTGCTGATTTTCTAATTTTTTTCTTTTAATGATATTGTGTAGATTCAAGCTGCTTTTCGCACTGATGAGATTAGGAGAACACCTCCAACCCCACAAGATGAAATGAGAGCGGGAATGAGTTATTTTCATGAAACAATATGGAAGGGTGTGCCGAAATTCTTACGCCGAGTTGATACTGCTCTTAAGAATATTGGGATCAATGAACGCGTTCCATATAACGCCCCACTTATACAATTTTCTTCATGGATGGGTGGTGACCGCGATGGTATATGTTATCCTGACACAAACAGTATATGTGTCATGTTTCATAAAAGGCTAGTTAACTTAACTGTACTAAAATATGCAGGTAATCCGAGGGTAACCCCTGAAGTTACAAGGGATGTTTGCCTACTTGCCAGGATGATGGCTGCAAACATGTACTTCTCTCAGATAGAGGATCTTATGTTTGAGGTATGAAAATTTAGGGTTGCCTTAATTTGTTAC
Organism: Ambrosia x helenae; assembly: GCA_030844895.1. Classification (NCBI taxonomy): domain Eukaryota; kingdom Viridiplantae; phylum Streptophyta; class Magnoliopsida; order Asterales; family Asteraceae; genus Ambrosia; species Ambrosia x helenae. The sequence goes on from CM061226.1 coordinate 112,560,032, forward strand.
ATTTACTTTCTCTCTTTTATTATATACAATTGGATCGTTCTTTTCAGATGTCCATGTGGCGTTGTAGTGATGAACTTCGTGTCCGTGCCGAAGAACTCCATAGATCATCTTCAAAGAGAGATGTCAAACACTATATAGGTATCTGATGCAAAGAATTCCTTTATTATTACTATCTTGAAACACTAGAAAATTATGTACAAAAGGTCTTTTGGGTCAACTCAACTCGAGCCGACCTCAATCTGTACACAGGTACACGACAGATTTGTCCCTTTTGAGGTTATTTAATGTTTTTTTTTCTTCAGAATTCTGGAAACAGGTTCCTCCTACTGAACCGTACCGTGTGATTCTTGGCGACGTGAGGGACAAACTGTATAACACACGTGAAAGAGCTCGCCATCTGTTAGCACATGACGTGTCAGACATACCAGAGGAGTCGGTTTATACGAATGTTGAACAGGTAGGCAGCCTTTATCAATTCATGTTAGAATTTCCCCTTAAGTCAATCTTTAATTGTTATACATTTTTGTGCTAAATTTCTTAATATTATACAGTTCTTGGAACCTCTTGAGCTGTGCTACAGATCGCTATGTGCTTGTGGTGATCGTGTGATTGCTGATGGCAGTCTTCTGGATTTTTTGAGACAAGTCTCTACTTTTGGACTCTCACTTGTGAGACTTGATATCCGTCAAGAATCTGACCGCCACACGGACGTCCTCGATGCCATAACTCAACATTTGGAAATTGGGTCTTACCGTGAATGGTCCGAAGAAAAACGACAAGAATGGCTTCTATCCGAGCTAAGTGGAAAACGTCCTCTATTTGGGCCTGATCTGCCTAAAACGGAAGAAATTGCGGATGTTTTGGACACATTTCAGGTGTTGGCTGAACTTCCAGCTGATTGCTTTGGTGCTTACATCATCTCCATGGCTACATCACCTTCTGATGTGTTGGCGGTTGAGTTGCTTCAGCGGGAATGCAATGTAAAACAACCATTGCGAGTGGTCCCGCTTTTTGAAAAACTCGCAGATCTTGAAGCAGCCCCGGCTGCGGTGGCGCGTCTTTTCTCGATTGAGTGGTACCGAAACCGGATCAACGGTAAACAAGAAGTTATGATTGGGTACTCGGATTCTGGAAAAGATGCTGGAAGGCTTTCTGCTGCTTGGCAGCTTTACAAGGCTCAAGAAGAGCTTATTAATGTTGCTAAGAAGTTTGGGGTTAAGCTTACCATGTTTCATGGACGTGGTGGGACCGTCGGGCGAGGAGGCGGGCCCACCCATTTGGCTATACTGTCTCAACCGCCAGATACCATTCACGGATCTCTTAGAGTGACGGTTCAAGGTGAGGTTATAGAGCAGTCTTTTGGTGAAGAACATTTGTGTTTTAGAACACTTCAGAGGTTTTGTGCAGCTACACTCGAGCATGGGATGAATCCCCCGATCTCACCCCGACCCGAATGGCGTGCACTTATGGATGAGATTGCAGTTCACGCAACCGAACAATACCGTGAAATCGTCTTCAAGGAACCACGTTTTGTCGAGTATTTCCGCCTTGTGAGTATTCTTATCATTTACCATATTCATCTCACAGTTAATAAGTTAATAACCCATCTTTACTTATTTTCGTTTTGACCTCTCGATTCGCTTACAGGCCACACCAGAACTGGAATATGGACGGATGAACATTGGAAGCCGTCCATCAAAACGAAAGCCAAGTGGCGGCATAGAATCACTCCGAGCCATCCCATGGATCTTTGCATGGACCCAAACCAGGTTCCATCTCCCGGTTTGGCTCGGATTCGGGGCAGCATTTAAGCACACAATTGAAAAGGACATAAAAAACCTTCACATGTTACAAGAAATGTACAAAACATGGCCTTTCTTTAGAGTCACAATTGATTTAGTCGAAATGGTGTTCGCCAAGGGTGACCCAGGCATTGCTGCTTTGAACGATAAGCTACTCGTCTCTGAAGACTTATGGTCGTTTGGCGAATCTTTAAGATCAAACTATGAGGAAACCAAGAGTCTTCTGCTTAAGGTATAAACAAAACACCCAAATCAATTATACAACACTTATAACCATAATAATATTAATTATTAATTATATATAAGATGTTTACTTTGCTGTGGTAGATTGCAGGACATAAGGATCTTCTCGAGGGCGATCCATACTTGAGACAAAGGCTTCGACTGCGTGACTCATACATCACGACCCTGAACGTATGCCAAGCTTACACACTTAAACGGATCCGTGACCCAAACTATCACGTGACGGTGAGGCCTCACATTTCTAAAGAGTATGCAGAGCCAGGCAGAAAACCGGCTGATGAGTATATCAAGCTAAACCCAAAGAGTGAGTACGCCCCGGGTTGGAAGATACACTCATCTTAACCATGAAGGGTATCGCTGCAGGAATGCAAAATACCGGTTAATTAATTAACATGTTATGTTATGTTACGTTATGTTATCTGATGTATTTGTTTTAATCGTTTTTGTGGTTGTTTGCTGAGGGGAATTTGGGTGAGCCCCTGGTTATCTACGGACGGCGGTCGTCGCTAAAGGGTACCGCGTAAAATATTGTACTTATCGAATAAATGATTCAACTCAAACGGTCTTTTGTTCCTTTTCTGGCGGGAAAGGGATTCAAAACAGATACAAGTTCGCAATTTATGAATAATTTTTTTTTAATACTATAGAAAAGTGTAATGGTTAGTTTGACATAATCGAGTAAAAATATAATGATTTAAAACGTTTCTTGTTTTAATTGTATGATTGTATCACAGTGGGATAAAAGATGAATTTATGGATCAAGGAATGTTTAATATCTGTTTATATTACTTTCTATGCAGCCTAAAAAATGTAAAGTTGGACAACAGTATCAAATTTGTTACAAATAACTTATTCCCACTTATTGATACATAACACTTTAAGCCTAAAAAGTAAAGTCAACAACAAAAGCCGAAGGCCTGCAGAGTTAGTAGAACAAGTTAAAATTTCTACGTTTTTCTGGGTTCGCCATAGATCTAGACACAAAAATGTCGAGTGGAAAGATTGGTGTAATTGTCCTTTGGATTGATGTTTGGCTTTTGCTCGTAGGTCCTTGCTTTGAGGACCTATCGAGCTTGTTCGTTTAATGAAATTCTCTTTTCAAAAAAAAAAAAAAAAAAAAAAAAAACCCTAAAAAGTAAAGTCAAAATGTCTCCGCGAAATTAATGTTTATTTTTTGTGGGTAAGGAGTAGATCTTTAAATTATGAACCATCCACTTTTGAATTAGTTCGTTTGGATGGGGGTGTTTGTAGGTATGGGAGCTCAGCAAATTAGATTCTAGATTATGGTTAATCATATACAAGTTTAAGCATGAGGTGTATAGATTGAGCTTGCTTAGACTCTGAACGGAAACCAGTACACAAACCGGTACCGCAAAAAACTGGAATCGAACCGAAACTAGTTTAAGAAAAAAAACATTTTGGTCAAAAACTGGGTAAAAAAACCGATTTGTAGCAAACCAAACATGTATGCAACCGATTTGACTTACAACAACCGGTTTGGGTTTAAAAAAAAAAAACCGATGTGTTGTGTTCACCTCTAGACCAGGTTAGTAGGGTTGACCAAACTTAACTAACCTTACCCGCCCATCTTATTTCCCTGGGCTCTCACATTCTAACCCACTTCTAATGGGCTTAAGTTAGTTACCATTAACCAACCCATTCAACCAATTGGGCTTTTTTCCCAACACAATAACTGAATAAACCCTTCCCGATAGGGTCTCCAACCACCTTTATTCTTCTCGATTACCAAACCAAACCAAAGCAAATAAAGCAGAAAAAGGTTATAAACAACACATAAAGCAAATCCAACTCAAGTACTCCCTACACTGGTATTCTAATCTTTATATAATAGAACGATCTAGAACTTTATTCCAGAGAGTGAAGCAATGTCAGCCCTTGCAACAAGGAGACGGAGAACATCGGAATCCGATCGGTTGCTGCCATCAACGTCAACAGACGGTTACACAAAAGTAGATAAACCGCCTGAGAAACAAGAGGCTGACGTGGAGAAAGGATTATCGTGGACGTTTCCTATATTTGCCCTAGGGTTGTTGAGGTATATGAGTGCGACTACTAATATTATTCATGACTGTGATGAAGTATTCAACTATTGGGAGCCTCTTCATTTTATACTTTACAAATCAGGCTTTCAAACTTGGGAATACAGGTATTTGTTATTAGTTATTTTTTTATTTTATTATTATTATTATTATTATTATTATTATTTTGTGTTGACTGATTTGATGCTGTAATACTCAGTGGATTATCTGATAATCTGCATTTTAATTTGATGTACACCGTTTAATCTGAATCGAAGAGCTTAGCACTGCTTCGGTCTTGCTTTTAAGATGATTAACATAGAACTTAACAAGCAGTAAGTAGAACAGATAGGAGGGACATAAGTTAGATGACTAGATAGAGGCTAATGAAGCCAATTAACAGTTGACACTTGTCAACTGCTTCCCAAACGTTAAGTTATTAAGTATGCATTTTATGTATGTTTAGTGATCAGTGTATCTCCTCATCAAGATCTAAGTGTGACATTTTACATTTTTCTTTGCATTGCCAAATTTGGACCGTTTGGCTACTGAACCAAGTTTACTATGTGTGAATTATGATATTTATGAATTATGAATATGAATATGAATGTATGATTCAAGCATCAATTAGCATAAGTTGTGTGGTGGGCTGGCTGATGGAGTAATATGCCTCTTTATGTATACTGTATGGATATTAATATAAGCACAATTACTGTGGTGGCTTGTATTCTTATTTCTTAGTTTCTTACTTCTTTTTGGCTTCACGGTCTCGTTCGTTGAAGTTATGTGGAAACAGGTCATTCAGTCATGAAAGTTTGTACGTCACAAATTTTGACAAGTTTATTAAAGCATAATGTTATCCTTGTCTTGTCGGTTCTGCACTCCTGCTTGTAGATATTTTCAGTTCCTGTTTTCCTTATGTAGTCTATATGAAGGGTTTAATGCTACTAATGATCATATCCTTGCAGAAAATGAAATCCTGTTGATGAAATCTGTTGTTTTTTTGCAGTTCCCAGTTTGCATTGCGTTCGTACCTGTATATTCTTTTCCACTATCTGGTGGGTTGGCCGGCTTCAATGGTTTATAATTGGCTTGAAGATGAAAAAGTACAGCTTCAATATTTTATCAATTTATTACTTGTATAAGCTTCATGAGTGTATTCTTCATTAACATAATTGTTTTAATTTTTGAGCTCATTCCAGGTAAGAGTATTTTATGCTGTGAGGATATTTCTTGGCCTTATTTCCGTCATAACTGAAGCTGCTTTGGTAGTAGCAATTTCCAGAAAGTATGGAAAACGCCTTGCTTGTTATACACTTGCCTTGTTGTGCTTAACAAGTGGTTGCTTTTTCGCTAGCACAAGTGAGTGCCCATTAAACTTCTATAACATTAATTAATGACATATAATATTTCTATAACATAAACCTGTTGTTTACAGGTTTTCTGCCCAGCTCTTTTTCAATGTATGCTATTTCTCTCTCCTCAGCACTGTTTCTTTTCGGCAGGCATGCCTCAGCGGTTGCTGTTGCAGCAACTGGTGTTATTCTTGGTTGGCCGTTCTCAATCCTTGCTTTTCTTCCGGTAACAGTTTACTCTCTAATTAGAAGGTTCAAACAAGCATTTATTTCAGGAGCATTCATTTCTGTTACTCTTTTGGTAAGTATATTCTTTCTTTTATGCGCTTTATACTATTTGGTACTTGGAATGTGAGGTCGTATGATTATTTGTCCAAATTTCTTAAAAGTTTTATTGGTGTGAAATCCTGTGCAGACACTTTCGGTACTTGTGGACTACCATTACTATGGGAAATGGACATCATCTGTAATGAATTTGTTAGTGTATAATGTGGTAGGAGGTGGTGAGAGTCATTTGTATGGAACAGAAGGACCATTATACTACTTCAAGAACGGATTTAATAATTTCAACTTCGCACTTGTTCTTGCACTGCTTTTTGTGGCTACTCTTCCGGTTAGAAAGAAGAAGTATGCTCCTGAATTGTTAATTGTGGTGTCCCCTGTTTATATCTGGTTGGCATTCATGTCTTTGCAGCCACACAAAGAAGAAAGGTCAGATCCTTATGTCTGTTTTGTTCGCCTTTTTTTAAGTGTTTGCCAGTTGATTCATGCAATGGGGAATGATTGATATGTATGCATAGTTGCATACCGTTTGAGCACTAACCACAATACATTTGAAATAAGAGTCAAATCATACAATATTCCAGGTTTTTCTATAGCTGTGTAGTGGTTGGATTCTTGGATTTATGTTTATGATACACAAAATGATCACCCTTTTCATATGGTTTTAAAAATTAATTACATGCTTAAGAAAAACGTTTGTTGACCTCACCGTAGTTTGAGAAGCTTATCAAACCGTCAGTTGGCCTGCTACATCTTTGTCGCAGTGTTTTGGGACTGTTCAAGTTCAACTCTATATGAGCCAATAATGTTTCATATCTTGGTTCTTGACAAACATGCATCTTAAAAGCTGATCAAGAAGCAAATCTTTTCACTCCAATGGGAGTTCTGCACATTTAATTTCAATATGGCATGTCTATTAAAAAGGAAATGTTTATGCTTGAAGTGGCAATTTTAACCTGTTTACTTTTAATTTGAGTTGATTCGAGGTATGTCGACTCAAAAATAGAACTCTGGTGAAAAAGGGAACAAGTCAAATGGGTTGAAAGTCCTCCAAATTCAAATGTATTTTAAGTGCACGAACATAGTAACCTGTATAAGACACGATAAGACCTGTTAACTGAAAAGTACACTATGTGATTTTTTTACCTTTTTTTTTAAATACTTAGAATTAAGAGGCAAAAATCCTTCATTTCCCTTTTTTGGTACATAAAACATAAAGCTGTGTTATAAACATGAGATATAAATGAGTTAAACGAGCCGTGTTCATGTTTAGAAGTTGATTTGCTCGCGTCGTCAGAGACCTGTTAAACCCGTTAAGACACGATTTGCCAGCCCTTAGCCACACCACCCACTTGGCCACCTCTAGTGACTATAATTCGCTCGTAAATCAATAATAAGCAAGCGCTTCGCTGAAGTGCTTAAAAGAGTTTGCCGCCACTTCTAATAGCATCCAGGATTAAGTAAATTAATATTAGTTGAAGAGAATATTTTCTGTATTGGATTTTTAGGCTATAACAAGGAGTGTATTGACCTGAATGGATCTTTGACTTGCAGGTTCCTGTATCCTATCTACCCTCTTATATGTGTTGCTGCTGCATCTGTCATCGAGAGCATTCCTGACTTTTTTCATGTCCGTTATAGCACTGAACAATCTCTGCTCTACAAGGTAAATCATAAGTTGTGTGTGATGCATCATTACAATTATATGCTGTGTTATGTTTATGATTTAACATTTTGCATTTTGCATTTGCAGATGGCTAAATTCCTGAGACCATTGGTTATTGGGCTTATTCTATGTATTTCTCACTCTAGGACATTCTCTATCATAAATGGTTATGCCGCTCCTCTAGAGATTTATAAGCACTTTGAACATCATGATGATGCTGGAACAGGTAAGAACCATTTTGGCAGACATGGCAAAATGGGCGGGTAGGAAACCGGGATAGAAACGGGATGTAAGGTTAATCTAAACACTAAATGCCCGAAACAATTCATTTCTGTTTTGTTGACTTGGTCATTATGAATGCAGGTGCAGTGGTGTGTGTGGGAAGTGAGTGGCACCGGTTTCCGTCTTCCTTCTTTATTCCAGACTATGTGGGTGAAGTTAGGTGGATTGATGATGGTTTCAGGGGCCTTCTTCCTTTCCCATTTAATCAAACCTTGGGTGGAACTTCAGCAGCACCATCATATTTTAACAATAAGAACAAGGCATCACCTGATCAATTTGTAAGCTCCTTGCCACTAATTTTCTGTATGCTTGTTCTTGTTCGGGGTTCTCAAAACTTTTTTTCTTTTTATCTATCAACAGCTTCAGGATGATGAAAGCTGTGATTTTCTTGTTGAGCTCCAGCTTCAAAGACCCTTTCTTTCTCGAGGCTCTAACTTATCAAATTGGGAGGTACTGTGTGTGCGTGCGTGCGTGCGTGTGTGTGACAGATAAGCATCAACAAGCATGCTAAAGTCATAAGTGTGTTTTTAATGTATACAACCTCCTTAATAACTTTATTAAAAAATGTTAATAATAAAGTTTTTGTAACAATATCTAAAGCATAAGTGTAAAATATGAAATGATTACGAAAATTGAAAAAAGAAGTATAAGCATGGTGACCTGATCTGTCCCATTTTGGCATCTATAATAATGAATGTTTGTTTTGTAGGTGGTTGCAGCATTGCCATACCTAGATAGGGAATTTTCGCCTCCTTTACACCGATCGTTCTTCATACCATATATGTGGGAGGAGAAAAACACATTTGGGCTTTATAAATTATTGAAGCGACACAAAGAGCAACAATAGGTTCTGCAAGCAGGTAACCACACAAAAGTGAGATTAGAATTTGTTATGCTACTAATTCTAGGATAATTCCTGAGCTTCCTGCAACATGTAGTCTTTCTTTTGGATTTTGTTGTGTCCCTACGTTCTCTGTAGTATGAATTTAGTAACATATTATATTGTTGTGATTTTTTTTTTTAATTTTTTTTAGTAAAAAGATACAGAAGTAATAGGCCTGCTAATATGCTCCAAAAATATGGCAAAGGGCCTTATCATTCCCGATGTCCTTTTGACAGTTATAGTTTTCATGTTAACCCATACGGACGCCAATATATCAATGCAGTACTAGCCTGTTATGCGAAATGCTGCAAATGCATTTCTCATCACAAATGAGACAAAAGGATGTCTTTAGAAAAAAAAATGTGTTACGGTCGATCATATACCCATTGTTCAAGAAATAGGTTTAATTTAGGTAATATTTGTTTGCTTGATGACTCTATTTGGCACTAAGTTATACAATGGGTTCAAAGTAGATGAGTCGTATCTTACTTGCTAACTTAGATTTGGTCAGGTCTTCAAGGTTTACGTTAAGGATTTAAATGCTAACTTAGATTTGGTCAGGTTTTCAAGGTTTACGTTAAGGATTTAAATAAAGCGTTATCTTCCATTAAAGGTTTCTTTGATGGTATTTAAACGTTGTATTTTTTTTTTGAACGGCCAACGAATCAATTTCCGAGCACTCTCGGGCACCCTTTTGGCGAATCAGGTACTCGAGAGTACCCGGGCCACCAATTGCCACCAATTCCCGGGAAAACCCGACCACTCACCCGCCCGAAGGCACGACAGTGAAATAATCGGTAAAACCGGTCGGGATCAGAACTCGAACCCAGCCAATGGCCTGGGTCATCCCTCATTTCCCCTCCACCAACGTCCTCCAAATGTAGCTAGTGGGAAATGAACCCAAGCCTCCCACAGAAAACTTTAGGCTCTTAACCAACTAGGCTACAAGTGTTGGACATTTAAACGTTGTATTATTCCACAGAAAGCAAGATCTATTCTCAAGATGGATGTAAAAAAAATATATAAATTTAACATTAAACATGGAAAGTTTTTTGTATAATGTTCTAGTTGATTTGTTAAAACCCAAAAGTCTAGTTTGGTTATAAATAAATAATAAAAGATAACTTTTTATTTGTGTGGGAAGTAAAGCATTAGAATATCCTTTACAAAACATGCTACAATAAGTGTACAATACAGTTTTACATGAACAAAAATATTCAAACCCGCGCTTTCAATGATGTCTTCAGCTAAGGATTGTACAACTTAGGGGTTGTTTGGGGTTGCGTTTTGAAATGGATTTTTAAATTATTGTGTTTTGAAAATGTAAATAATCAGTTTTTAGTGTTTGGAGTTGAGTTTTGAAATGAATTTTTAGGCTACTAAAACACGATAATCTAAAAGCTGTTTTGAAAATCAATCCCAAACACCCTCTTAAACTGTTAGGGCTGGCTAGGGATTGTGCTTGGTATGCATCTTAAAACAGATTCCACACATACATTAAGATGATTGCGTATGTCTCCTTAGGTACAAGAAGCGTAACAGTAGTTGTGGTGTCGGAGAAGAGTTCGCGACTCCAAGCTCACAATGGGCTTTTTTTGTGTTTTATTGTTTGCGGAGATGAGAAAAGTAGTGGATCATAAGATAACGTACCTTTATAATTTTTCTAAATTGAAGTACTATTATCTCTTGATTTTCATGTAATCAGGTGTTATCATCGCAAAATGAATATTCAAGCTCATTTATCAAAACTGTCATTTCCTTTAATAATGCTACAACAGTTAGTAACCACTTTGTATAAACCATCAACCGCAAACAGCAACCATCAACATTAAGAGTCGTCGACACTAACCATCAATAATGGTGTCGATTGTTAACCTTCCACCACTACCCAGACCACCACCTATTAGTCTCTCATCACCCACATTAACCACCAAAGTTTGATTAAGCCAAAACCATTGTTGTAAACCATCCAACAACCAAAGTCAAGTTAAAATCTAGAAAACATGTTACTCAGAATGTAAATGTAAAGCCGTTCAAAATAAAAAATGTAAATGTAAAGTACTAAAGCTACAATCTTGAAAACATAATAGTCAAATAAATGCCTAAAATGTTAGTAGAGTATTCAGTCCATTGCCTAATACTCCACATAATTAGAACAAACTCATTATTTGTGTTGGAAGTGTAATTGTCATGATGTTACCAAACACACAAGAATAAAATTGAGAAATAATATAGTTTTATTGACGTAATTATATATCCATAAGATTTAAACACGTATAATACACGAGTAAGAAATATATAATTTTCTCTCCTCAACTCACAACCACTTCTAAAATATGCAAAACTCACTCACAAATATATATAGAATCCGCTAGTGGTGTTTTTATGAAATTTTTATATTTAAAGATGACGTGAAGAATGGTGAATAGAATGTGAATGCTCTTACGATCATAACAATTGAAAACATTTTTTTTAAGATCTATATAATAAAAATAACCAGCAAAGGTTTAAAAAAAATGCATTAGAGCATTCACAGTAGCTTCTGCATATTTTTTTTCATAATTACTCTAAAAATACTACTTTTTCTCACTTCTTTCAATTAAATAATATTTACTCTATATTTTTATCATTACCTTTTCTCCCTCCTCTACTCACAACCACTTTTAAAAATATTAAAAAATTATGGAGGATGAACAGTTTCATATCAAATATAGAGATGAACAGTAACTTCTTTATATCCTTCACTCACAACCATTTACTACCACATATCAAAATATAGAGGTTTCTCTCACATAAATATGCATAACCTATTGTGAATGCTCTTATTATTATTTTTTTTAAACGGCAAATTTTATGACACCTTAATTCCACCTCACCTTGCATTTGCAAGGATTTAAACTCACAACCTTACATTTGTAAGGGGGACACCATACCACTAGACCAAGAGGTCAGGGGTATTGTGAATGCTCTTATAGATTTACAGTGACCACGTTTTAGTTTCTGACAGATTAGTGGCCAAATTTAAAAACAAATAAAGTTATGTGGTGAAAACAAATATCCCCTAAATTAACGAGAAACACATAAAAGGTCAAGAAGTCTCTCCTCTCTCTCTCCACTCGTTATTGACAGAGTAGAGAGAGAAAGTAAACAAACAAACAGTAAGCTAAGAGATCGGCGGTCATGGCTTCTTCATCTGAACGTGACAACTTCATCTATGTCGCTAAGCTCGCCGAACAAGCTGAGCGTTATGACGGTTAGCTTCTTTAATATTCTAGATCCGGAGTTTAGCTGTTGATTCCTAATTTTGTTATTGTAGATTTGTAGTTAATATTCAAATCTGTGTAAGATGTATAAATATATGTAATATGTTTGGAGAAGTTGTGGATATTATTAAGTTTTGTTGATTTGAGTTTATAATTAGGATGTAAAACGAATTAGTGAATTGGTTGTATGTGCATTTGATGTGTTTGTTTTGCTAATTAGGTTAACGTTGACTTGAATAACAAGAGGAATATTGAATTACTATTTTAATCTATGCGAGAGTGTGATACCTTTAATCTACAGGACTGATTACTGTTAGTTAGGACTTAGGATTGTTAAAGTGTAAACCAGCCGATTCCTAGTTCGAATCGAGCTCGTTTAACTTATGAGAGCTTGATCTTAGCTTAATTTGAGCTCTATTTTTCAAGCTTGATCGCAGCTCGTTTATATACGTTTATAATTATTATTATTTTTTTTTTGTATATTTTCAGTTGTAAGTTTTATATATAGCATAATATATTTTACATAGTTACTTTTATCATAATTTTATATATAATGATAATTATCGTATAAATATATACTTAATGTATTAGATGAAAGTTATATAAATAATAGGCTCGTTTAGGCTTGTGAGCCGGCTCGAGCTCAATAAGCGAAGCTCTGGCTCGGACTTGTTTATTAAAGTTTAAACTTTAAACAAGCTAAGTTTTAGGTTCGTGCTTTTAGCGAGCCAATCTCGAGTAGCTCGCAAGCGGCTTGTCTCGTTTACTATTGCTAGTTACTTGTGGATTTATGTTACATTTGAATTGTTTCATGTATTCATACTTTTGTTGGTGGTTTGTAATTTTGTGCAGAAATGGTGGATGCTATGAAGAAGGTAGCAAAGTTGGATGTTGAACTCACTGTTGAAGAGAGGAACTTACTTTCAGTTGGGTACAAAAATGTGGTGGGATCACGTAGGGCGTCATGGAGAATATTGTCTTCAATTGAGCAGAAAGAGGAATCCAGAGGAAATGAAGTGAATGTGAAGCGGATTAAGGAGTATAGGCAGAAGGTTGAAACCGAATTAACTGACATTTGTAATGATATCATGGTTGTGATTGATGAGCATCTGATTCCATCTTCTTCTTCTGGTGAATCCAATGTTTTCTACTACAAAATGTGAGTGTGTTTACGTTTATAGGAATGCTACAAACTTTAAAGAATGTTCTTGTCCAGTTGGTAGGGTTTAACATGGGCTTGTTCGCTATGACTTAATTGTAAATTGGATGAAATGTGATCGACCTAAAAAGATTTACGTTTATTTGGTTCTAACTTCTAATTGTTTCTTTGTGGTTTGACTGAGTGCAGGAAAGGTGATTATTATAGGTACCTTGCAGAGTTCAAGACTGGTGATGATAAGAAAGAAGCCGGTGATCAGTCACTGAAGGCTTATCAAGTGAGTAGCTATTCTAGTGTAGCTTCTTCATTCCAATATATTTGTCAATTTTTTGATCTTTTAATGCCGCAAAATCTATATATGTGATGTTATAGAATATTACGCATTCTAATCAGGAAGCTAATAAATGTTCTCTGTCATTTATGCACACATTTTTTTTTGTTCGCTAAGATGTTAAATATGCTATTTGCAGTTGGCTTCCACGACCGCAGAAGCTGATCTGGCACCTACTCACCCCATCAGGTTGGGTTTGGCTTTGAACTTTTCAGTGTTTTATTATGAGATCATGAACTCTCCTGAAAGGTAACTTTTAACCTTTTTCTTTCTGTCTTCTCCATATTCTATACCTATGGTACAAAATATGTGCTAAATATCTGTGTTTTTTACGTTTGACTGAACTTAGGGCTTGCCACCTTGCAAAACAAGCTTTTGATGAAGCTATCTCAGAGCTTGATTCCCTGAGTGAAGAATCATACAAAGATAGCACTTTAATTATGCAGCTCCTGAGGGACAACCTCACTTTGTGGACTTCAGACATTCCAGAAGATGGAGGTATTTTCCATAGTACTATCTGATTCGGTCTTTGGCTGTTTTTCTTTGACCCAATTTTGCCAAGCATTTAATTATTATAAAAATATATAAAATATGAAGCTAGTTAGGCCCAAAGGCTACATTGTTATAGAAAGAGAAAAAAAATACTTAGTACAATATACATGTCATTGTTATTTAAACTATTACATATGAAACTCTGATATGAGCTTCCCTAAACCATGGATGCCTTTTAATTTTTGAATGGTATCTCCTTGGACTAAAATTGCTTTTGTTTCAATCTAGTTTTAAGATGGATTCTGCTCTTTATTTATTATCAATTTATCATGTCTTGCTTTTGCAGAAGACCAAAAAATGGAGATCACCAAATCTGGGGCAGAAGATGCAGAGGTCAGCAAATCTTAATCCTATGCTCCATTCAGTAAAACCATTTGCCATTTTTATTTTCTGGTTCCACTTTATATGATTATATGAAGGTGGAAAAGAAAATGTTGGATAAGGGTCATATGCGTTCAAGTCAAAGAAAATGTATTTTAAGCATGAGTCAACTCGTCAAGTATGGTTTGGTACTAAAGGGATTGTAGCCTAGTGGTACCAAGGTGTGATGGAATCATGGAAAGGTTTCCCTCTCCATGAGGTTTAGGCTTTTATTCCCGTGGTGGACAATTGTGTAGATTTAGAGGTAGGTGGTGTGTGAGTTAGCCGTTCCAAAAAAAATGTAGGATAGGTTGACCCTTTGCTACATTTTGTCCCTTTTTTAATTATATAAATGACTAATGTAAAATATTATTATAGAATCATATTGTCATCAAAGTAATTAAACTTATCTATACTATCTTATAATACATTTCACAAGGACCTCTTAAAATTTAAGTTTTACAAACATGATTCCTTAGAGTAAAACACACAATGCATATGCTAACTACTTTTTTAGGGCAAATATGTCTTTTATACAATACTTACACATTTTTCCCCTCAACTTTTTCTATTTAAATACAACAATTACACTTTTTATCCTTATTTTAACCAACTACCTCCACGATTTTTAAACGTCCATAATTTTTTTATACGTTAATATTTTTCTAATATTAAGATACCGTATAAACGAACATTTTTTTCTCTTTAATTTGAGTATAGTATTGATATAGTTTTTTTAATTTAAAAATGATATGTTATAGTTAAGTAATAACCGGAACGAAAACAAACGTAAATGAACCGAAATCATCTATACTATATTATAATACATTTCTTATTGACCTATTAAATTTAAGTTTTACAGTATAATTGCTTAAAGTATAACACACAATGCACATGTTAACTAAATTTTGTTTTCCGCCGCAACGCGCGGGCACCTGACTAGTATATTTAAAAGTAAATGATTTGGGAGGTTCTAACCATTTGAAAATATATTGATGTGACCTTTGACCTGGTGACCAGTATTCTTTAAGCCTGAATTGATCCTTTTTTTCATGCAAGTTGGATTAGAATCTTACATCCATGATTAGGCGAAGAAGTATAGATACAAAATGAAAATAAAAAAAGTTGAGCTCACTGGTTTTATGTAATTTGTTTTCCCACTATATGTGTGTGACAATTTTCTATCCAATATGTTGTGCAGTAAAGTTGTATGACGACAGCGTTGCATCCTTGTACAAGTGGACTAAGAAAGGTCAATGAATGTTATTTGTAAGATTGATTTCTAAAGCGGTGACTTGAGACATCATTTTAGCTTTGGTTTGTTTGGCTATTCTTAAATGGTTTCGGGTCACTTATTCATTCAAGACTTTCTCAGTTAGGGTTTCCTTTTCTTTTCATGTGAATGGTTCTTATTTGTTCATCTTGCCTCTTTAATGATTCTTACTCATGGATGAATTTCAGTAAGTTCTGTTTGATTTATTGAAGTAAGGTTATTTGTAGTTTAGTATTGCTAACTTGTATAATGATTTGAAAAGTTACTATTCAGCTGTGATGCATTCAGCGAATGAGACCTGGATTTGAAATGGCTGCCTTCCATATCACACTACAATACCGTTCATGGCTTGCTTCGAAAGTTCAATTTTTTTTTTCAGCTTGGATGATAGGGACATGGCAGATTGGCAGGGCTGGCTAGTTGTTGCTATCAGCATTTAGCAAGAAAGACGTCTAAAAGGTTTTCTGGGACTGGTGTGAATCGGATGGATTCAACGTTCAGTCTCTTTAAGTTTCAACATTTATTTACATCTTCTTTTCGAGTTCCTTAAAAAGATTTAAATTATATTGGAGGTATTCGAAGTAATTTTCTGGATAATCCGGAGGAACGGTGGGAGGGTTGACTCGTTTGTGAAAAATAATCTCGACCAAGCAATAACTTCAGTTTTGGAAGATGCATACAGAACATGTTAAAGAGTCGAACCAAATAGGAAAAAACCATCAAAACAGGTTTGTTTGGTTGAATTGATGGGTTGAGCCGTGTGTGTTATGCCACCACAGTACTCACTTCCTAGTTAGTGTGTGGTTGACTAATTATGTGTGGTTGTTCTGCCACGCCTTGCCAGCCAAATTTAGTGAGGAAGCTAAAGTGGTTTACGTTAAGATATTTAGTATTTTGTGAAGCTAAGGGGTTGTATGACAATCTCTATGTCAGCAAGTGTTGAGGAGGTAAGATGACTGAATGGCTAACATACTCTCAACTAGTAATTGTTAAGCCACTAAGAGTACGCTAATGTGATGGTGGTTGTGTTTGGTGATGGAGGAAGTAGTGGTGGGTTGAGGAGGTGGTGCGTGGGTGGCTGGGTGAGGGTTATGAACACAGGGTTGGTGAGTTGAATGTTTGGTGAGTATATTCACTTGGGTTTTAGTCCAACCAAAGTAAGAGGGAATTCTTCTCCTTGCCTGACATGAGAGTAACATGATAATATGAAAGAAAGTGGATCGAGAATGGGAGAATTGTGAGAATAACCTTTGCTATTGCTTCTTCTTGGCGTGTATGTATCAGAAGGCATATGGTCCCCAAAACCCTATTGTGTCGTAATATTGTCAATTCTTGCTTACCTACTATTGGTCCGAGGTGTTGGGGTTGGGTTATGCCATATTCCTTGTTAGGCACAGATTGTTACATCCCAAGCCTAAACTAGACAACTCATCCAAAAAACTAGTCTTATGACTGAGGGAATCCATTTATTCTATAAGCCTCACATTTGTTGCCCGATTCGGAACAAGTCTCATACCTTGCAATGGTTTTAGCCCGTAACTCAGATATCCAAAGCTTGTGGCTTCGGATGTATCATCTTATTTGGTCCATTTGATCTAGACATTGTAGTTTCAAATGATTTGATGGGTTATCCCTTCGCTACTCCATTTATGCGCTCGACAAGTCTGGCCAAAACAAAGTTTTATTAGTTTGCTAGTTTGGTTGGAAAAATGACGGTGGCTATGTGATGGACTGCGTCCACTGCTTGGTCCGCAAGAACTGGTCCGAAGTTGGGAACTCGGCTCGTTGGAAAATTTTGTGGCCCATTTCATATATTACCATAGTATTTGCAAAGGAAAAAAATAATACTATTTGATTTTTCAAGTTTAAAATTAACCTATACCCACTCTTATTCAAACCATTTTACTTTCAAACTAAACTACACACTCTCAATTCAACATTAAAACCATTTTACTTTCAAACTATTATACACTCTCATGTGTTTAATTTAATCTTTTATATGATCTTCTTTAATTTAATTTTAGTTATTAATCTACTATGTAAATATGTGAAATATATGAAGAATAAATTATTCAAATTGACTGACTTATATAAATAAATAAATGTAAAAATATGTGATAATGCGGGTGGTGATGTGGAAGTTTGTGCGGGTTTAGCGTTCGGGAAACATGAAGGGTTATGAGACATGTTTAAAACTTGATGTGGCATTTTGAGCAAGATTTTGCAGAAGTTTTTCAGATTTGGCATTGTAGATGCTCTTATGGTGTGTAGTCATCAAATATATCCATGGGAAACCTATGTCTGTGACGAATAGTATTATAACCAAAGGCATGTAATTCCATTTTATATTTTTACTAGTTTTTATCCTGAGAGCGTCCCGGGTTGAAATATCTAATATGAAATAATAAAATATATTATTATTTTAAACAAATATCTGTAATAAGTTATCATATTCAAATATAAAAAAAAAATTGAATCTCTGCGTCGAGGTATAAATCTAGTGTCATTACAAATGAATTCAGAAGTTTGTAATCGATCATTCTAAAAAGAACTAACATGAAATAAGAAAAAAAGTTAATTATTGAAATATCGAACGCATTAGTCTAAGGGTTATGTGATGCGTTAAAAAATTCATGGGTATATGATCGGGTATATAGTTCGGGTATTTGGGTATGTTGTTTCGGGTAATCGGGTCGGGTATCACCTAATCCCAGACCCGACCCAAACCCACAATTTTTTTAAACTAATCCCAAACCCGACACAATACCTGTCGGGTTACAAAAAATAGTCATTTTTCTCCGTTTTTTATATAACACTATGGTACTCGTTGGAAAGATAATAAAACGCTCGTTAATTTGGTGTAATTGTTTTCTTTAAAAAATCTCGTATATAAAAGATATTAACTTTTAAAAGTTATGGGACGAAACATGATAGAAAAAAATAGTAAAGTTTTAATATTTAGATTTAGTAGATTAGGTATTTAATAGATTAAGTTAAAGATTATAATAGATTAGGTTAAATCATATTTATTCTTTTTTTAATTGGTTTACACTTGCCACATCACATCCTATGTGGCATCTCTCAAATGAGAGATTGCATAAGAGTATGACATATAGGATTAATCCCTTTGCAATATATATATAGATATAGATATAGATATGTGGATAAAAGAAGGTAAAATATGTACATACCAATATACGATAAGACTTTTAAAAATTTGTAAAGGCTTGGTTATAAGCTAGAGCTTAGCTTACTTGAATCTCAACTAAATATAAAACTAGTGGAAGACCAAGATTGATCACTCTTTTGTATAGGAGCCCAATTACAATGCTCAAAGAAAGTTCTTTGCATATCTTCACATGATGCGGCTTTTCGTTTGGGGTTTGTGTTAAAATGTCAATAACATAATAATTCAAATCTATGAAATGGGTCAAACATTGAAAGGATTGGTTAAATAAGTTTTATAAAAATAAATGTTTAAACATTTTGCATAAGTATTGTTTTGCAGGTATTGGGCTGTAGATAGCTGGATAATGGATGCTGGGCTTAGGAGCATATGGGCTTGGAGTATGGATGCTGTAGCTGGGCTTCGCAATGTATTGATGGGCTTCTGCTTGTGTTCGAATAGGTGGCCTTTGGCCCAATATGATTAATCAGTGTTAAAGGATTGCCACGCTGGCAATCCTTGTCAAACAAACACAAATTAATCTCATTCGTTGATTCATTCTAATCCTGGCCGTTCGTTACTATCAAAGAAGCACACCTCTCTTCAGCTATAAATAGATGCTTTCTTCGTTCACTTAATACTTTCGATCATTCTAGATTCTCTCTGTATTCTTTACTCTCTCTTTCGTCTAATCAGAATTAGGGTTTGTTGTTGATTGAATCATATACATCTTGTATTTGATTCTGGTTGATATTTGTATTCTGGTGATAGGTATTGAGAGATCAGTGAGGATTGTTTTTGTTTAGATCTGTTGTGAGACTTATAGATCTTGTTTTGTTTTGATTCTTTCGTAATAAAGTTTCTTTATGTTTCTGGTATCATGTTATATTTGTGACATGGTATCAGAGCTCTAGGCTTTATTACTGGTCTTGGTTTTTGCTTCCGCTGAATCTAGGGTTTCCGATTTGTTTGAAGGTGTAATCATCTTCATTCAGTTGATTCCTGGTGTTCGGTTCTTGATCATACTGGTATAGATCTGCTAATACAAATCTAGGGTTTGTTCGTGGAAGACTTAGCTGGACATTGGGAGTCAGATCTTGTCTCAAGATCTGTGGACTTGGATAGCATATTTTCTTTTTTCTCTCTGGTGTTATAACCCTAAGTGAAGGTTGTAACACTACGAGTTTAGGCGAACCCTAACTTGGGCCCCCCCTCGGTGAGATCTTTCCTGGATTTATTTCTGTTTTTAGAGTTTGTCCTAAGGAGTCTTTGCCAGGGTTTGTATCCCTGTTTAGATTTAAGGTTTGTATAGAAAATAGGTGGCTCCTGTACTAGGACCTGCACTGGCACCTTTTGAGTGATGAACCAGTGATCTGGATCACCAGTACAGCTTCGCCGTGTGTCTATCTGTGTTTTGTATGATTGATTGATTGTGTGATTCTTGTGTGATCTGCTGTTGTGTGTATCTGTTTTACTTGCTTGTCATGGGTGATAATCCTAATGGACAAGGTGGAGGGGGTAACGATGGTGCTATTGTTGACCCAGTAACTTTGGTCAACAAAATAGATGCCGGTGATCCCCTTTATCTTCATCCTAGTGATTTTGCTAATTTGACTATAGTAAATATAAAACTTAAGGGTACTGACAATTACAGTGTATGGTCTAATGCAATGATACTTGGTTTACAAGTTAAAAATAAACTTGGTTTTGTTAATGGTGAATGTGTTAAACCTGTTAATGATCCTGTTCTTGCAAGACAATGGGATAGATGTAATTCCATTGTCCTTACTTGGATTCTTAATTCTATGTCTGAAGAATTATATCTAGGACAAGTATTTTCTAAACTTGCTAGTGATGTGTGGAAAGAACTAAAAGAAACTTATGACAAAGTTGATGGGTCTGTGGTTTTTGATTTATATCAAAAGATTAATAGTTTTTCTTAAGAAGGTTCTTCTGTGTCTGAATATTATCAAAAATTAAATGTCATGTGGAAGCAGTTGGATCAAATACTCCAATTGCCTCCATATACTTGTGAAGCTTCAAGAGATTTTAACAATTTCAGTCAAATGATCAGACTTATGCAATTTCTTATGGGACTAGATGGGTCTTATCAAACTGTTAGGACTAATTTGTTAACTAGAGATGTGTTACCTTCTGTTAAAGAAGCTTACTCAATTGTTTCTAGGGAAGAGTCACATAGAAATTCTAGTGGTAATAACAAGAAAACTCAAACTGTTGGGTTTCTTGCTAAAACAGATCAGTTTGTTGAGTTTAATAAAAAGTTTAATAAAACTTCAAGTCAGTCTAGTTTAAAATGCTCTCATTGTAATAAGACTGGTCATTTGGCTGAAAAATGTTTTGAACTCATTGGTTATCCTCCTTGGATGAGATCCAGAGGAAATCAGTCAAAAAAGGGGAGGGTTAGTTATGGTAGTAGTAATAATGTTAATATTGACACTGATACTCCTACTCCTTCTTTGACAAATGAGCAATTAACTAAGCTGTTGGGACTTCTTAATGAGAAAACTAAAGAAAATCCACAAAGCTGCAATGTGTCAGGTAGTTTTTCCTGTGCTAATGTCTATGGTAAACCTATATTTGGTTTTGCAAGTCGTGTAGGAAATAAGATTAGAATTGGATGGATTGTTGATTCAGGGGCAAGTCAACACATGGTTTCTAATGATGTTGAACTCACTGATTATGTTGAAGTCTCTGACCTTAATATTCATGTTAATCATCCTAATGGCACTAAAGCCTTGGTAACTAAAATTGGCAATGTTAATCTTGCAAATGGTGTGGTTTTAAAAGATGTGTTAGTTGTCCCCGAATACAAAGTCAATCTCATTTTTGTGCATAAACTTGCTAGGGACAATAAGTTGTATGTTGGGTTTGATGAGGATACCTGTTATATACAGGACCGGTTAACCAAGAGCATCATGGTGACTGGTAAACAGCTTGATGGATTGTATTTGTGTGGAAATACCTGTCTAAGTGCTAAGGTAGGTCTTGAATCTGAATTATATGAAATATGGCATGCTAGATTAGGTCATCCATCTGATCAAGCTGTTAACACTCTTAAGACCAAACTTAACTTAGGAAATCATGACAAAAGTCAACCATGTGAAGTTTGTCATAGAGCCAAACAACATAGAGAGCCTGTGACACCCGGCAAACTCAGGTTAGTAACGTTGACTAAACTAGTAAGTCTA
The DNA here is from genome assembly GCA_030844895.1 of Ambrosia x helenae. Lineage (NCBI taxonomy): Eukaryota > Viridiplantae > Streptophyta > Magnoliopsida > Asterales > Asteraceae > Ambrosia > Ambrosia x helenae. Next base: position 112,581,897 of record CM061226.1, read on the forward strand.
CCTTAGCGAGTCATGCATATTACGTCCTTAACGGGGTCAGTCGAGTCGGTATGATGATTCTAGGAATCATCGGGAGTCGTTATGATGATCCGCGGGGTCATCGGGAGTCGGTCCATAACTATGGGTACAAGGATCGGCGATTCGTGGAATCGCCGGGTTTAATGCACACACGAGTCTCGAGTCCCGGGAATTGGTGAACGGATGTAAACGTGTTAGTTATCATGCATTATATGTTTGAAATCATTATGTGACTTATCGGTATGTGGATACGTGTTTAAATATGTTAAAATAGTGTTTAACGCGCCAAAAACTCGTTCCAGCACCACAGGGGCGATTAGGAACCCCTAATCGCCTATATGTGGGGCGAGTAGCATCAACAACAGGCGATTGGGACCTAATCGCCTGATGCTTCATGCGATTAGGCTCCCAATCGCGTGACATGTGTTCCTGATCGCATGAACAGCAGAGTCCGGGTCAAAACACCTATAAATAGAACCCTTAACTCCCCAAACACCTCTAGAACAACCCTAGCTGCTCCCAAACCACCCACACACCTTGAAACACCTCTGGAACTCTTTTTGCTACAAAAATCACCATCCCCAAGCTTACACACCTTTCTTTAGCAAAATCCAAGGTGTGTTCTTCATCCCTAACCTTTGTAAAGTTGTTATTTTGAGTTCCCCAAAGTTCCAGACCTTGTTTTACCAAAATGTGTCTTTAAAAACCTTTCAAAAGAGTCCTAAACTAAGTCTACACCTTAATGCTTGTTATATGTGAAGTCTACATGCATATGTTGGTCTTCTTGGTGATTTTAACATGAATGTTTTCAAGATATGATTGTACTTCTGCTATGTAGAGGTTATTAGGAAGGTTGTCTTAGAATCTTAGCCATTATTGTGGTGTTTTGAAGAAAATGCATATTTTGACCCATTTGTATGTTCTTGAAGATTTAGGATGATTATGCTATGATTGTTGATGCAAAGTTGTTAGAATTGATGCTAGGAAGATGTTAGAACAGAGGTTTGATGATCTACATGTTGGTAGAGGTTGAAATCTGATTGTTTCCATTTAAGGAAAGATAAGGTTGGTAGGTGAAACCTAGTACTTTGCCATTTTAGGAAACAATTGCATAGAACATGCTAGATCAGTGATATGTTGGGGGTTTTTGCTTGAAATGGGTTGGTAAATGATTTAGGTTTGATATTGGGTGTTGTTGCATGATTCGGATCTGATTTGGAGGGTTTAACGCGCGAAAATCCGTTACACAGCAGCAACAGGCGATTAGGCATCCTAATCGCCTGATGCCACGCGATTATGCAGACATATGGGGCGATTAGGACCCTAATCGCCTCATGCTTCATGCGATTAGGCCCTGATCGCCTGTAGGCTGATGCCTACTCGCGTGTGACCTTCCTAATCGCATGTACTGCTATCGTGAACGCGTTTTGACATCCCGGAACACGATTTGACACCTAGGAACATGCTAGGAACCCCGGGATACACCCAATGACTTAGTAAGACATGTTCGGACCTGTTTATGCGTTAATTGGACATTATGCTAGACTAGGTGAACTCTTGCGCGCATTAAGTGTTTAATTGCATATGTTGCATGATGTCTTGCATTTATCTAACACGTGGGATGTCGGGTCACCAATGGGATGTCGGGTCTTGTCTGGCACGGTCGGTTTAACAGTTAAAGGTGTTTTCAAACGTTTATGGTCACGGTCTGGACATTCGGGGACTAGTTAGCCTGCGGGTTATTAGTCCAATACTTATACGCATCTTATGATAGGTCGCCGCTATCTGGGGCTATCATAACATAATTACTTAACTGTTTTCAAGTAACGCAAACCAAGGTGAGTTTCACAGCCCCACTTTTACTGTCTTGCTTTTGGGGGGAGAAACATGCTTTGTACGAACTATTTAAAGGTCATGTTATACTATGGGCACTTTATGTTACTATACGGCTTTTATGGAAAGTCCCAGGGGGAAACCATGAATGTGCTGGCATGCACAACGAGGGAAATGTGGATAGATCTATTGGGCCTCACAAACCCCACTCGACGGCGGGGCCGGGCGGGTGCATATTGTCTCTACCTATCGGGTTACCGAGGCATCGGTAGCCCAGTCAATCTGGGCTGGTATCAACTTTTGGTTCATGTTTAGTAATGGGTTCCCAACCGTAGTAGTAAAAACACTTAACGTCTAGCTAACGTTCTTATGACATAGTATTAACGGAAATGATCTTTGTAAAACTTGTGACAACACTTTTATAAAAGAAAACCTGTGAACTCACCAGCATTATATGTTGACATTTTTGGCATGTTTTCTCAGGTCGCTAAGGTAGCAGTTATCGGACTAGGCGCACGGAGTCATGCACAGCGTCTAACATTTTGAAGCATATTAAACAATGTTTTTGTAAACAATGATATGTCTTTTGGTTGTAAACAAGAATGCTTCCGCTGCTGGTTTACAGCTCAAAGCATGATATTTTGGTTTTAAATATAATTATGAATGCATGTTTGTTGTATGTTTATTGTGATCGTTGACTGAGATCCTGGTGTGTCACGCGCCTCGCGGTAAAACCCCGCACGTGGAATTTGAGGGTGTGACAGAGCCCTTTCCTCTTAGTGAACATAAGTCCACTCATGTTGGAGAACTGGTTCACTTAGATGTATGGGGTCCCTACAAGGTTGTTAGTAGAGATGGCTTTAAGTATTTCCTAACTATAGTTGATGATTATTCCCGAGCAGTTTGGGTATGTTTACTTAAAAATAAAACTGAGGTTTATGAAAATATTAAAGATTTCTTTAACATAATTCAAACACAATTTAAGAAACATATTAAATGTTTCAGAAGTGATAATGGTCTTGAGTTTGTTAATACTCAAATGGATAGATTTTGTAGAGACAAAGGGATATTGCATCAAACCACTTGTGTCTATACCCCTCAACAAAATGGTATTGTTGAGAGGAAACATAGGCATCTTCTTAATGTTGCTAGAGCTCTTTTATTTCAAAGTAATATTCCTATTAGGTTTTGGACTGAGTGTGTCTTAACTGCTGCATATCTTATTAATAGGACACCTTCTGGAGTTTTAAAAGAAAAACACCATATGAATTGCTGTATGGTTTTGAACCCTTTCTTGATCATTTAAAATTGTTTGGGTGTCTGTGTTTCTGTACCATATTAGATGAAACAGATAAGTTTAAAAGTAAGGCTGAAAAATGTGTTTTTATAGGATATTCAAATGAGAAAAAAGGTTACAAAGTATATAGTCTTGATAGTAAGACTATTGGTTACTCTAGAGATGTAAAATTTTTTGAAAACTGTTTTCCATTTAAGGAAAGCAAAATTTATGAATCATTTGATTCTAATCCTGAAAAACAAATTAATCATTTAAACTTTTTTGATAATCTTGAAAACACAGACTCTCAAACCAATTTTGAGGTAGATGATCCCAATGATGATGGAAATGGGCAAGGTAGGTTAGATGTAGAAACACATGGTGTTTTGCAACCAAATAGTCAATCTGTTGTTAATGACCAGGCTGGGAATCAGCAGTCAAACAACAGAGCATTTGACACTGGTAGGGCAGATCATGTGAGTACTACACATGATAACAAGGAAAATTCTGAGGGTGATACCTCAGAGTCTGCTGGCATTGGTAGTGTTAGAAAATCCTCTAGAAATACTGTTTTTCCTTCTAAATATAATGAGTATGTTGTGGAAGGAAAAGTAAAATATGGAATTGAAAAATATGTAAATTTTTCCAACTTGTCCTTTGAGTCTAAGTGTTTTGCATCTAGTTTGTCCAAAGGTCATGAGCCTAGAAACTTCAGTGAGGCTTCTAATAGCCCTGAATGGATTCAGGCTATGAATGATGAATTGGATGCCCTAAATAGGAATGATACTTGGACCATAGTAGATACACTTAAGAATAAAAATATTGTGGGGTGTAAGTGGATTTATAAGATTAAGTATAGGTCCAATGGTGAAATAGAAAGGTTTAAAGCCAGGTTAGTGGCCAAAGGATATAGTCAAAAGGAGGGAATTGACTATGAGGAGACTTTTGCTCCTGTGGTTAAGATTGTGACTGTTAGATGTGTGGTGTCATTAGCTGTTCATAATGGTTGGGATTTATATCAACTTGACATTAATAATGCATTCCTTTATGGTGAGTTAAATGAGGAAGTTTACTTGAAACTTCCTGAGGGTTTTGGTAACAAAGAGAATGATAAGGTGTGTAAACTAAAAAAATCCTTGCATGGGTTAAAACAAGCACCTAGAATGTGGAATGAGAAACTTGTGAATGTTCTTCTTGATTTTGGTTTTCAAAGAAGTATGTGTGATCATTCTATGTTTATTAAGTGTTCTAATTCTGTTTGTATCATTCTCTTGGTCTATGTAGATGATATTGTTATCACTGGAAACTCTTTTTCTGAGATTGAAAAGATTAAAATGTGTCTTAGGTCTAAGTTTTTAATTAAAGATTTAGGTAAACTACAATATTTTTTGGGAATTAAGGTTATTAAACATGAAGATGGACTTATTTTGTCTCAAAGAAAATATTGTACTGATTTGTTAACTGAATATGGGTTACTGGCTTGTAAGCCTGTTAATGTTCCAATAGAGCAGAATCATGTTGTAACCTCTTTGGTTGCCAATGATTCTGACCCAGTTGAGAACATCACTGGTTATCAGCAGTTAGTTGGTAAACTCATTTATCTTTCTCATACTAGACCTGACATTTCTTATACTGTGCATTTTTTTAAGTCAACATATGCATAGTCCTCTAAAAGGTCATTTGAAAGTGGCTTTCAAATTACTTAGGTATTTGAAGTTGTCCCCTGGAAAAAGGGATTAAATTTAGTAGATCTCAGGATTTTGATCTAAGGGCTTTTTCTGATTCGGATTGGGCCAAATGCACAAGTACCAGGAAGTCAGTAACTGGTTTTTGTGTGTTTTTAGGCAACAATCTTGTATCATGGAAGAGTAAAAAACAGTCCACTGTATCTCGATCATCAGCTGAGGCTGAATATCGAGCTATGTGTGTGGTAACTTGTGAGATCATGTGGGTCAAAAAAATTTTGGAAGAGCTTGGTGTTTTGGTCAAGTTACCAGTTGAAATTCATTGTGATAATGATGCAGCTATATCAATTGCTGCAAACCCTGTTTTCTATGATAAAACTAAGCACTTTGAGCTTGATCTCTATTTTCCGAGGGATCAAATAATTAAAGGTGTTATTAAGACAATGTCTATAAACACCAAGGAACAAGTGGTAGATGTTTTTACTAAGGGATTACTCCCTACTGATCATCAGTATTTATGTAACAAACTATGTCTATTTGACCCATTTGGTTGATAGATTTGTGGGGGGGTGTTAAAATGTCAATAACATAATAATTCAAATCTATGAAATGGGTCAAAAATTGAAAGGATTGGTTAAATAAGTTTTATAAAAATAAATGTTTAAACATTTTGCATAAGTATTGTTTTGTAGGTATTGGGCTGTAGATAGCTGGATAATGGATGCTGGGCTTAGGAGCATATGGGCTTGGAGTATGGATGCTGTAGCTGGGCTTCGCAATGTACTGATGGGCTTCTGCTTGTGTTCGAATAGGTGGCCTTTGGCCCAATATGATTAATCAGTGTTAAAGGATTGCCACGCTGGCAATCCTTGTCAAACAAACACAAATTAATCTCATTCGTTGATTCATTCTAATCCTGACCATTCGTTACTATCAAAGAAGCACACCTCTCTTCAGCTATAAATAGATGCTTTCTTCGTTCACTTAATACTTTCGATCATTCTAGATTCTCTCTGTATTCTTTACTCTCTCTTTCGTCTAATCAGAATTAGGGTTTGTTGTTGATTGAATCATATACATCTTGTATTTGATTCTGGTTGATATTTGTATTCTGGTGATAGGTATTGAGAGATCAGTGAGGATTGTTTTTGTTTAGATCTGTTGTAAGACTTATAGATCTTGTTTTGTTTTGATTCTTTCGTAATAAAGTTTCTTTATGTTTCTGGTATCATGTTATATTTGTGACAGTTTGGTCTTTCATTGGAAGATGGTGTAGGATTGATCCAATTTTCGCTTTTGATATCAAAGACTTGTTACAACTCAGTAACAGCAGGACTAAGAATGGTTGGGCCAAGAAAATTATTCAAGGTATTGTTATGATAACTCTTTGGGTGATTTGGAAGGCAAGGAACGAGAAGATGTTTAGAAGTAAAGAAGCGAAAGTAATTGATGTAGTGGCTAGCATTAAATCTTTGGCATTTCTATGGCTTAGGTCGCGTTCTAGATTCAAGAGTGTTAGATGGAAAGAGTGGGCTATTTGTCCTTTGTATATTATAGATATAGTAGATATAGTATGATTTGTAATTGATTTGTAATTTAAATTAGTTTCCTTATCTCCTATGTAATCATCCCAAAAATAGGGATTGCACATTATTATATAATGAGACACAAGAGAAGGATCATTGAGGATCCTCTTGTTTTGTGACCTTGTCCAAGTACCGGGATGGTTGAACCATCACCAATGATTATTTGATGACCCACTCTATATCGAAGTCTGGCAGGCGCGCTTCAGTATTTAACCTTCACCCAGCCGGATATTAGTTACGCAGTTCAGCAAATCTGCACTCACATGCATGCTCCCAAGGAAGGTCACTGGAATGCCCTTAAGCGCATCATCAGGTATATACAGGGGACTAGCACGTTTGGTCTCACACTCGGTCCCTCACATGATTCCAGACTTGTAGCTTATACAGATGCAGACTGGGCCGGTTGCCCCGACACACGTCGTTCCACTAGCGGCTTCTGCATTTACTATGGTGACACTCTTATATCTTGGTCTTCCAAACGTCAACCCACTGTCTCCCGTTCCAGTGCAGAAGCCGAATACCGCGGAGTGGCTAATGTAGTTGCAGAAGTTTGCTAGCTCCGAAATCTATTGCTTGAGCTTCAGGTACCATTGTCTAGCGCCACTCTTGTTTACTGCGACAACGTCAGTGCTATTTATCTGTCCGGCAATCCGGTTCAACACCAGCGAACCAAACATATCGAGCTTGACATACACTTTGTTCGCGAAAAAGTTCAACGAGGAGAGGTTCGCGTTCTTCATATGCCATCACGTTTTCAAATAGCAGATATCTTCACGAAAGGGCTTCCAAGAGTTTTGTTCGAAGATTTTAGATCCAGTCTCAGCCTTCGTTCACCTCTGGCTTCGACTGCGGGGGTGTAATAGATATAGTAGATATAGTATGATTTGTAATTGATTTGTAATTTAAATTAGTTTCCTTATCTCCTATGTAATCATCCCAAAAATAGGGATTGCACATTATTATATAATGAGACACAAGAGAATGAAGGATCATTAAGGATCCTCTTGTTTCAGTATATGTGTGGTAAGTGGTTGAGCGGTGATCCTTTCTCTGATGACCCCCGACGTTTTTTAATAAAGTTCACTTTCAAAAAAATAATAATAATAATACCTTTTTACATGTGGGTGTCAAAAACGCTATGAAGAATTACTAGTTTTGTAACGTAGAAAGTGATATCTCATAACTATTACATGTTTTAATCAACTTTTAAGATGATATGAATGTTATATTGCTTCCTATCCATAGAAAGAGAACCGGCTAAAAAACTTTTTCAACTCTACTTTGATTTCGCTTCAATTTTCTGCTTATACACACTACCTAAACTTGTCTAGAATTATTGTAAGTTGATGTGAGATTATGAAGTCTTTAGAAATTATTTATAGCGGTAAAATAGTAATTTGTTTTTTTATATAAAAAAGTTCAGAAAGTATATTGATAATAATGAAATAATTGATTATATTTTAATATATGTGAAGGGATATGGTGTCAAATCTAAGCGCACTACACCAACAAAAGTTTCAATCTAACCAAATGAGTATATCAATCCACTGAGGACCCCTGCGTTAGACGTCATGCCGCAGAGTCTTCCGCCCGTTCTACGTCAGCGGAAGACCCCTGCATCAGACGTCATGCTGCAGAGTCTTCAGCCCGTCTTACGTCAGCGCACGTTTGACTCAAACGAAGCTTCTTCGGGACGAATGACAAAGCTTCTTCAACACACCCAAAAGATGCCTTTTGGGGCAATCTCAAGACATCCACCTAGGAACAGACATGCCCTGGGCAACTGTTCCTGACATCGAGCCGCCCGTTAGAGCCTACAACCAATCACAGGCCATGTCTGCTTTTAGGGATGGCAATGGGTCGGGTTTGGGACGGGTTTAGGTAATCCCAACCCCATACCCGGTTAGGTATGCTTGTCCCAAACCCGCCCCAAAACCCATCGAGTAATTACCCATCGGGTATCGGGTATACCCGCGGGTTTCGGGTAAACCCATTAATTTTTAAAACTTATCCATTGAATATATCCGACCAAAAACCCGACGGATATCTATTAGGTAACTATTAACCAATTACATTTAACATTATTAAATATATATGCAAATGATTACAAGGGAAGGGATATTATGGAAACCCATTCTTAGATGGTAAACCTTGGAAACTCCATCAAATCCATTCATTTAGGTTGATCAATGGCCCATATTTAAAGTTGATTTTTGATTTAATAAAATGGTTGATTAAAAGTAAAAAGGTATATACAAGGGTAAAAAAGGAAATGTAAATCCCTTTCTTTTCCCCTTTATTGTCAGATTTATAATCTCAACACCATCATCCCTCTCTCCTCTCTCCTCTCTATCTTCTCCAACTCCATTCAACCCACTCTTCATCTTCTCCATGAGCAAACCTTGACTGTTAACTATCACAATAACAATATTATGCAGTCACCATCTTTTGTCCTCTTAATGATACATCACCATCATCATCAATTGAAACCCCCCAAACCGGAACCCTACACCAGTGCCATCCTCACAGCCACCATAACCTCTTCCTCGGGAACCACCTTTGAACCCTCTACGAGCCACCGCCATCAGAATCACCACCATAACCTTACCGGGGAGAGACGACAGAGGTTGTTGGTGGTGAGTTGCCGTCAACGGTTACGGCGGTGGTAGCGGAGGTCGTATAGGTTCAGTCGGAAGTGAGGGTGAGTCACGATTGGAGGTTGCTAAAGCTTTTTGGTCAACCATTACCACTGACAGTTGATGATAGGTCTCCACATGTTGAAATTGAAGGTAAGTTTTTTTTTACGTTTATGTAGTGTTTTTTTAAAGATTTTTCTTTGTTTTTCTGTTTATGGTCATTGCTAAAGCTTTTTAGTCGATTAACATAAGATTGTTTTAACTTTTTTTCACTCAAATCATAGATTTTTTTTGTTTGCATACCAAGTGTTTGATCAAATGCTTGAATGAAAAAAAAAACTTATTTTAACCTTTTTGATTATTTTTTTTATGTTAGATTGTTATTGGATTGGGGACAAGATGTTGTAGATCTGGTTTCTGTTCTACAATTTGATGTTAAAGATGGTTATTGATGCATGTTATATGTATATATAGTAGGTTTATCATTTATGTGAAGGTCAAGAATTCGTTTGAGTTTCGGATTCGTATTGTTAAGATTTTGTTAGTTTTGGAGCCCTAGGTTTTGAACTTGGGACGATTTCAGTTTAGTGAGGTTGAGGCATAAGTTGACAAAGTTGGCAGTCGAGGAATAAGTTCTTGTCAGTTTTGGCAATGACTAACAACTGTTAACAAGATAACACAAAGCAGCAATTTACGCAACCACATACAGCCTAGATTCTAAAAGGGACAGCATGGGCGTCACATAGTTTAACTTATACATATCAAAGGTTTTAAAAAGATCATATGCACTAAGTAACCGCTAGACGCAAAAAACATGGCGACATAGATACCCAATTTTAATATATTAAAACTGTTAACATGTGTTAACATATCTTACCAGCCTTATTGGAAAAAAAGAAAAACCTTAGTAGAGATATTAACACTGTTAACATGTGTTAACATGTTAACACAGGTTAACAGTTTTAGTAAATCTGTCCCATATTATTTTATAATAATAATAATAATAATAATAATAATAATAATAATAATAATAATAATAATAATGTTGGTTTAGTCATTATACTAAACAAACCAACCATTAACACCATCCAACTCTATCTACCTATTTTCCAACCCAAACAAAACCATACCTTATACAATTTTCGGAGCCCAAAACTCCACTGCAGTCCATAATCCACGAGAGCCCAATAGCTGGCCCAAAGCCCACTCCCCCCCTTGCCCCTTGACTGTTTAAAAAAAAAAAGATGCTTTACCCGGGTTTCGAACCCGAGTCACCACGAACACAACACACGCGCCAACACCACTAGGCCAAGGTTTTCTTTCTGTTCTAACTTCAACCCAATAAGTATATAAACTTGTCTTCGCGTCTGCTTCTTTTCTTCCCCTCCTCTGCTACTGTTACGCGAGCTGTGTTCAGCCAAGCCACCATTCAATCTGGTCAACCTTCCAGATTAATATTCAACACGCTTTAATTTCTGTTATAACATAATTACCGGTCCATGGTGAGTCAAATACGCGTACGATTACCATTACTTCATACCAATTTTAAAGTAATTACCCACATTATCATCACATCGAGTCAAACTTACCAAATCATACAATCCGAGCTTTACCTATAAATTGAACGTGCCTATACCCTCCCTAATCGCCGAACATCATATCCTCACCTCCAATTTCTGTTAACCAATCGTTTTTAATCAACAATCAAGCAGAGTTGACTTTTCCGTTGACCGAGCATTCGAACACGATTCCATTATTGTAAGTCTAATTATTGTTGTGGGTTTTTATCTTCGGCATCCACACATCAATAGCCCTAAGGTTAATTGGGTTATTGATGTGTGGATTGATCGATTGGGAAATTAGGGCTCGTTACATTGATTTGGGGATAAACTCTGATCGCGTATTGTTTATATTTAATTTTAAACAACAAACATCACAACCACTGGCCTAGGCCAAGTGGTTGTGACCTGGGTTTGATTCAGAGGGGAACCGGGTTCGAGTCCCGGCACTGACCTCTTTTTTTTTGTTCTTTTCTTTTCTTTTTAAACAACAACTATATGTATATATATTATATTTAAAACTTATAAATTCATTTTTAAATACCAAAACTATTTTATAAATTCTAAAAAAATTATATTTGTTTAATCTGAGATAAAAGTATTATTTACAATTTTTATTTTTCAGAAATTCATTTATTTAATATTTATAATAATTAAATCATTTTTATACTATTATATTTATAAAAATCCATTTATATATCAAAACAATTTTATTAAATTCTCCAAAAATTATCCTAAGTTTTTATAACTTTAAACTTTTCAGAAATGATTTTTATTCCCGAAAAATCATTTATTTAGTATTTTTAATCAATTTTGTTAGATTTAATCATAATTAAATCATAATAAATTCATTTTTCAATATTTTTGCACCAAAATTTTATATAAATTATTTCTAACTATCTAGAACTGAAATACAAATTTTTATTCAGAAATTCTTTGATTTTAATATTTTTAGATATTAAAGTCATATTTTGACAATTTGAAATAATTAGATTAAATATTCTATTTTCAAGAAAATAATTTTATAAAAATTATTTTCATACTCAAAACCTTATGTTATGATTATATTCAACTTAAAATTTTACAAAGAGACTTTTATTTATTTATTTATTAAATTCCATATATTTAATAAACAATTCATTAATTAATCAAATAAGCATTTATCCACTACTAGAAAATTGGGCTTTTGTCACCACATTTTCGGTCACATAACGGTAGCAATTGCTCTGTAGTAACCATTTTGCAACCGAAAATGCGGTAGCAAAAACCCCCGTGTGTGTTGCCCTAATGCCACCAAATAGCTACCACTATTGTATTTTGCTACCATAGTTTTGTGACCACAAAAATGGTTAAAATTATTGCTACCGCTCCTACAATGTTGTAGGAAGGTCTTTTGCTACCGTTTTGGTACCATTTAGCCACCAATATTGCCACCATTTAGACACAATTTTTATTGAAAATTTACACATTTTTGTAACTGTTACCATTTAGTCTGTAACCATTTAGTCACCGCGTTCATTGTGAATTCACTACCATTTAGCCACCATTTTCATTGAAAATTTGCTACCGTTTAACCACCACTTTCATTGAAATTTTGCTACCAATTAGCCACCACTTTCATTGAAAATTTGCTACCATTTAACCACCACTTTCATTGAAAATTTGCTACCATTTAGCTTTGCTACAGGTTTTTTATCCTGTTTATTAATTCAATATTTCAATTACATTTTAAGAAAACTAAATTATATAAAACAGCCAAATAATACAAAATCTCAAATTATATAAAACAAATTTGTTTAAATCATATAAAAGACTAATAGAAACACCAACTAAAACATCAAATAACCAAAATTATCCATGAAAAACTTCAAAACATTCATGTCTAAGTGTTTATAGCCTATTTTCGACCCGTATACTGAGCATCGCCTCTTTATCCGTATTACCCTTTTCTTTTTCCGCCACCAAGCCCACAATAATTCCTTCAAACCTTTCTTTATCTTCATCTTTTTACTTAAAAAGCTCTTCGATAATCAAGTTCAACTTTTCAATCTACAAAACAAGAAATGAATATAATCAAGAAGTAGGAATTAACAAAAACAAACAGCAGTCCTGAAAAAAAAATTATTGTCGTATACCCAAATACTCCGCTAATCAAGCATAATCATCCTTTATAAACTTACAGCATCCTTAGGTAGAAGAACGCGTTCAACATCCAAATAACCAACATTTGAATCAACAAGTATCATTCTACATGCTCCCACTTCAGGCCTGTCATCATTACTGTTGCCTGTTGGACACCTGTAATTTGTGTTTTGGAAGGGCGCTGAGGTCTGCCTCTAAGCACCTTCCAGCATATTACCGGTAAGTTAAACAAGTACATGATAAACATACAAATTTAGAAGAAAAAAAATACTCTCGCCGTTCTCACCTGGTCGGCAACTGCATACAGAATAGCAATCATGAAGGGCAAGCAACGACAAAGAGCAATCCCAATTAAACATGCCAACGCAACACATAAGATGGCAAAGAACACATTAAATGCTTAAAACACCACGGTTAACCTGTAATCATGAGAAATTGTAATAATCAATGCTTCTGTGTTCTATACCGTAACAATATATTGGTTGAGCACATACCAATACAAACGTGGAGCATGGTGCAGAAGAATCTCACCACCAGAGACCATCCAGTAGAAGCCAATTATCCTCACATATGCTGGAACCAAGTCCGTCCTAATACAATCCAGCCATATCAAACATTACATATAAATACTCCTACTCAACACAAGACATTACTTGAAATGTAGAAAAAGACTTCTGTAGTGAAGTGTAAAAACAAGAAAGATAACAAATTTGAACATACTTTGTTGGTTCTAGGCCCACAGCTTCACATAGTTCGTACAACTGATTAGCAACCATGTAGCGAACACGCCAAGACTTGCCCAGATTTAATACAAAAAAAAACATTCAAATAGAAGCAACTGCCAAAACTAGAAATCCCTCTGGTCGGTCCACAACTGTGTACCCGAAACGAGCAGCTTCTGCACCTGCATCGGAACACACAATGCCCCTACCAAACTGCAAAACACAAGAGTTAGTGACACATGACATTGCACACATCGACATATTACATCGATATATCTATACAAGATAACTTTAATGAAGTCGAAGATGACCTGTACCATATATCCTGAAACTGGGAGCGTGCATACAGCCGACAAGAATCCCTTATGCAAGTCCTTAAAATATTCGAACTTCGTGTACCTAAATATTAACAAATCAAAATGAAGATGCAAATACAAGAATCTTTTTTAAACTAATCATGGTTTCTTTGACGATTCTTACCACACCATAGAATAACTTTATGTGGAAGCTTTTCTATTTCAATGTCGTGAACGCAATTGAACCGAAATCTGGTTTCTCACATGATCTGCAAGAACTTGATGATCTTAGAAGATAAAAGGCCTTGTAGAGTGTATCATAGTGAACCATCTTTGACTAAAGTCCAACCACATAGCATCATATTTCTGTTCATTTTCCTTTGTATTCATTAGATCAAACATATGAATATATAGTTAATGAAGATTTATATTGAATAAAGTAGCTCAAACAAATTAATGTATAAATTTCCAAATTATCTGTTGCAGACAAAACTAATTTAGAAATATGGTGCAACTGTTTGGTGCTTGGAAAGCAGTTAATTAGGAAAAAAAATCCATCTCATGTGACAAGGAACACAAAAATAGAACATATGCATTTTTAACTGTTTATGTTAAACAAAGAGTTTTCCACTTCAAAATTACTTTAAATCATGCTACTTTCATATCATCATATGAAACTTGACACCACTCATATCAAAGCCTAAAAATCCCAAAAACTCTAAATGTAATGTATTGAATTAACAACAAAGAAAGAAGATCATCAGGAACCTCAAAGCAAGAATTTGACACTGACTGAACATCGTAAATAAGATAAAAAAAAAAAAAAGATACCAAGTAACATGTACCTCAAATCTCAATCTGGAACCTCGAGCAAGAATTTGACACCAACTAAACTTCATTCTGCCTGGCGTGGCCGCCGTTTTTCGCGTCACCCTACTATCTTTCATCTATCCACCGTCGCACCATCCACCTTACAACAAACCCCACCATTAACAGAATCCAGATCTACATCATTAATGATTAAACACAAAAATCAAAATAAATTAGGTCTAAACAGAGGCGTGTTGAATACCTGACTGAATTAACTTTGAGATTGAAACAAACCTGAATCTGATGGGTGATTCAAAGCAGTAGCGTAACTTTCCGATTCAACGCAGGACGATTGGGCGAGGGAATCATACGAAAGAACTTAGGTTAGGGTTACGATTGGGCGATGGTTTCAAAGCAGGAGGATTTTTTGTTGAGTTTGCTTTTAAATAATAGTTAGGGTTAGGGATGATGAGGGTTGGGAATGATAATCTGTGTTTTGTTTTAGAACTTATTCTGGGATTTGGGAATGATGAGGGTTGGTACGATGACACACAATATTTTAGTGAGGAGGGGCGGGATTTATTTATGGGAGGGAAACAGAATTTTTGAAATCATGGCATCAAAAGATGACATACAAACATTTTACACCGTCATGTTTTTTATTTCTTGAATTCTTGACACACAAAATAACATGTAATTAATTTTTTTTTTTTTGAACATTTAAACGGGACCACTTTTATTCATTCGCCAAAAATTACACCACAACATCACCCGAGCCCAATTAGCGAGGGGACTACCCGAACCAAACCAACATAAAAACATTAAAAAGATAATTACAAAAACGACAATCGCCCCAAGGATACATATACACTTAACCCCTATTCCATTTTACTATCCGTTGTCAAAGACCGAGAAGTCCCACCATTTTGCTTTGTCCAAGTCCGCCATGTTGCCCCTCTTGGTCATCCACCAATAGGACTCTAGTTTAACTTCATCAATTAGTTTTTGTGTATATGTGTTTGTGTCTATAAATATCTAACTAAGTCTATAAATATCTAACTAATTGACAACTATTGGGTCTCCCTAACCATCATTGGGCCTAACTGACCATCGTTGGATGTAACTAACCATCATTGAGCTTACTGACCATCATTGGATCCAACTGACCATTATTGGTTTAATTAATCATCATTGGATCTAATTGACCATCATTAGATCTAGTTGATGATCATTGGTTCTAATTGACCATCATTATGCCTATTGATCATCATCGGGTCCAATTCACCACCATTGGGTCTAAGTGACAATGATTGGATCTAAATGACCATCATTGAACCTAACTGGCCATCATTGAATCCAACTGACGATCATTGGTTCAATTAACCATCATTGGATCTAATTGACCATCATTGGGCCTAATTGACCATCATCGGGTCTAGTTGACCATCATCGGGTCTAAATGACCATCATCAGGTCTAAATGACCATCATTGGGTCTAAGTGACAATGATTGGATCTACCTGACCATCATTGGGCCTAACCAACCATCATTGGATCTAACTGACCATCATTGGGCCTAACTGACCATCTTGGATCCAACTAACCATCATTGGTGTCATTAACCATCACCGGATCTAATTGACCATCAATGGATCTAAATGACGATCATTGATTCTAATTAACCATCAACGGGCCCAATTGACCATCATCGGACCTAATTGACCATCATTGGGTCTAAATGACCTTCATTGGGTCTAAGTGACAATGATTCAATCTAACTAGCCATCTTTGGGCCTAACTGACCATCATTAGATCCAATTGATCATCATTGGATCTATATCTAATTGACAATAATCCAAAATATCGTGTTTTTGTTACTTTATTTGATATTTTTTTATAAATTTTTATTTTTCATTTCTTTCTTATTATTTTTCTCATGAATTTACAACAAAAAATAAACGGTGTCAAAATTTGCAACCGATTAGTTAACTTATTTTATAATACATATTTTGGTGTAAAATCGGTTGCTAAATTTGCTACCATTTTTCTAGGTAGCAACTTTTGGTGACAATAGCACAGTTTTATGGTGGCTAATATGGTAGCAATTTAGTTTCAAAATAGGTCCGTAAATTTGCTACCGCTAAGGTGGTCACAATTCAATAGGTTTGTTGTTTTTTCTTATAAATTATTATTTTTTAATTCTTTCTTATTATTTTTCTCACGAATTTATCACCAAAAATAAACGGTGTCAAATTTTGCAACCGATTAGTTACCTTACCTTATAATACGTATTTTGGTGTAAAATCGGTTGCTAAATTTGCTACCATTTTTCTAGGTAGCAACTTTTGGTGACAATAGCCAAGTTTTCTAGTAGTGATCCCCAATTCGAAGCCCTAGAAATACATGCATCCTAGAGTTATTTCACTTACACATTATCAATTACTTTAGGTTGATACTTTGAGATAGTTCCAACACATATTTCGTTGTCCAAGTTCAATTACAAGCTATTACGTAAACAGTGAGTATTCCTATCCCCTTTTTGCTTTTATTCATTTTTGGGGTGTTACATGTACACTATTACAATTTCAAATACAAGTTTACATTTTTCACAATACAATTCTAGTACTACGTGCATTGCTTACAACGTGCTTTATGCTTAGACAATACATGTGGATTACATTTGTACTTAGTGAAATCATTAACATGGTACAAGCCGACCTTAACATTGGATAGCGCTATTTGGATTGACAACCCGCCTAGATTGATTCTCCCCCTTTTTCATCGGAGAATCCGTGGCCAGTGTTAAGTTATCATCCATTTATTGGTTGAGTACACTACAGTTCATACAGTACATTATACAGTCACAGGGTTGATTTCGCTCATTTGTATGATACATAGTTTACATATTTGCACTGTAGCTTGCACTTGAATTGTATAACTTTTTAACCTACTATATATATCAAATCTAGGAATGCTCACCAACATTTCATATGTTGACCAAACCTATTTTTGTACATGTTTCAGGTGCAGTTTGATCTAGTGCTTTAGCAAGAGACATTTAGTGTTCTATTTCAATTCAGTTATTTCAATATTTACATTTCATTTAGACAATGTAATTTCCATTTCCATGTAAGACAATTTTGATTATTCAATAATATTTACATTTTAGTACCATGAGCTTTTGAACAATCGTCACTACGTGGCACCTCGATGATTCCGCCATCGGTTGGGGTGTTACAAACCGACGCCATAGAGCGTCTTTCATGTTATAAAACCTCCACGCCCACTTAACCAAAAGCCCCGAAATAACATCAGACATCTTGGAAATCCCTAATCCACCGTCAGATTTAGTCGTAGAGACAATATCCCAAGAAACCCAATGCAACTCTCTCACATTTAAAACGCCTGCCCAAAGCAATTTTTTCATTATCCCCTCAAGTTTCTTAGTAATAGACCTCGGCGCTTTGAAAATAGATAGAAAATAAATTGGAAGGCTAGCAAGAACAACTTTTATGAGGGCCAATCTTCCGGCCATAGATGATTGGTGATTTTGAAGCCAATAAGTTTTTTTTTTTTTTTTTTGTTTTGAACGCTAATTTTATCCCCTATTTTTTACACCTTTTTTTTACATCACCTTTTAAATACATCCTTTTTTTGCCTCTTATAAGGCTCGAACTCCCAATCTCATTTTTAAAATCCCAACACCTTCACCACCACATCACAAGGGGCGGGGTTGAAACCAATAAGTTAAAACAATGATCTATTAATATATATAAAAGAATTGTATTATGATGATGTGTCATTCAATGGAGGCCTCAACCACTCCTTGAATGTGCCACATGGCATCATGTGAGATTTTTTAATTTTTGAGTTTTTTTTAGTAAATCTATATATATAGTTATAGATAATTATTTTAGGAAAAAATAAGAATTTAAAAACAAAATTAAATTTCTCTCTCATGTTTTCTTCCATAACTTTTAAACGTTAATATCTTTTATATACGAGATTTTTTATAGAAAAAAATTACACCAAATTAACGAGTGTTTTATTATCTTTCCAACGAGTACCATAGTGCTAGATAAAAACGGAGAAAAAAAATGACTATTTTTGTGAGGTTTTGTTTTCAAATATATTTTACTCGACTAATAAATCACTACGTAGGGTTTCTTATATTTGAATAAGAAACGATAAACATAACTTCATAGGCAGAGATTCCTTTTTTTTATTTGAATATGATAACTTATGGCAGAGATTTATTCAAAATAAATAAATATTATTATTATTATTCATTAATCATGTACTGGCAAATCTTTAATTATGTTATGATATTAGATATATTCACTCTATCTTTGTTCTACTTTTATTTGTCAACCGGGATGCTCCCGGGGTATAATATAATTGTATTGGAGCTTTTGCAAAACATAATGAATTATTCATTTTTTTAATACGTTTGGTATGTTTTCTTCTTTTATCATTTTTTTATTAAGTCATATTAGATTTTTCAACCCCGGGATCTTCCCGGGGTAATCAGCTAGTTTTATATAAAATGATAACATTTTTATTTACTCCCATACAAAGATAATAAACAATACCAAATAGAACCAGTAAATACATATATTTATCAAAATGATCGACTACTTTGCTATCCTAATTTAAAAATATAATACTTTATTCTACTATTTAATAATAATAATAACAACAAATAAAACATAATGATAAACTTAAATACAAATTGCAAACTCTATTTATTAAGTTGTAAAACTAATATCTATTAATCTATTATCTATTATCTATTATCTATTAATCTATTAATATCTATCTATTAATATATATAAAAGAATTGAACATTGCTGACGTGGCGTGCATTGGTGCTTTCAACCTCTCCATAAAACTGCCACGTGGCATGATAATTGAAAGATTTTAGTGTTTTTGAATTATTTCCATTTTTAATTAAATTGAGTTATTTTAGGAAAAAAGAATTTAAAAATAAATTTAAAATTTTCTCTCTCATATTTCCTCCCATAATTTTTAAACGTTTATATCTTTTATATACGGGATTTTTTAAAGAAAAAAATTATACCAAATTAACGAGCGTTTTATTATCTTTCCAACGAGTACCATAGTGCTATATAAAAAACGGAGAAAAAATCGACTATTTTTTGTGGGGTATCGTTCATACAGAAAAAAACACAAAGTGTTCATGTTATTCATTAATCATGTTTTTTCTTTTAAACCAGGTTTTTATCTACGATGTTGAAAATCAGCCCAATCGCCATGTTATCATTGGAATTTTACTAGGTATACTTCATCAAGAGAAGCTAGGAGAAAGAATCGCGCAACATTGCAACACATGGTGTCAGCTTATAGCAATGTTATTTTTTATTTATTTAATTACAAGAGTAATAAATATTACTATTAGTATTAGTATTATTAGAATGATTATATTTTTCAACCCCGGGACGCTCTCGGAAAGAATTGATAGTTGCTGCGTGGCGTTCAATGGTGGCCTCAACTATCTCTTGATTATGCCACGTGGCATAATGAGATGAAATGGTTGTAACTTAAGTGTTTGTTTAGTTGATTAGGTTAGGAATTATAAGAGCCATTAGAATGTGAGAAATTAGAGAGATGTTATGAGTTTTTGAATAGTTGCAGCGTACATAAATGATTCTTTAGATGATTACTGATTAGGTTTTAGATTAGGGAATATGAGTTATTACTGATTAGAATACTATGAACATGCAATGATTGAGAGATTTTGTGGTTAGTTAACTTGAGCCATTTGCAATAGGTTATCACGTAAAATTAGTTTTTCAACCCCGGGAGCCTCCCGGGGTATTCAGCTAGTAATATATATAAAAAGAATTGAACATTGCTGACGTGGCATGCAATGGTGCCTTCAACCTCTCCATGAAACTGCCACGTGGCATTATAATTGAAAGATTTTAGTGTTTTTAAATTATTTCATTTTTTAATTAAAAAAAGATAAACATAAAACCCTAAATTTATCTCTCTATCTTTCAATTCTCAATTACTAAAATTAAATTGAGTTATTTTAGGAAAAAAAGAATTTAAAAACAAATTTAAATTTTTCTCTCTTATGTTCCTCTCATAATTTTTAAACGTTAATATCTTTTATATTCGAGATTTTTTAAATAAAAAAAATTACACCAAATTAACGAGCGTTTTATTATCTTTCCAACGAGTACCATAGTGCTATATAAAAAACAGAGAAAAAAACGACTATTTTTTGTGGGGTTATGTTCGTACAGAAAAAAAACACAAAGTGTTCAGGTTATTCATTAATCATGATTTTTCTTTTAAACCAGGTTCTTATCTACGATGTTGAATTCAGCCAATCGCCATGCTATCATTGGAATTTTACTCTTCTAAAGATGGATAGGTATACTTCATCAAGAGAAGCTAGGAGAAAGAATCGCGCAACACTGCAACACATGGTGTCACCTTATAACAAGGTTATTTTTTTATTTATTTAATTACAAGAGTAATAATTATTACTATTAGCATTAGTATTATTATAATGGTTATATTTTTCAACCCCCATCATGAATTCTACATCTATATAAGTCAAAGTTAAATTGTAACATATTTTAAATTACGTGAAAATGATTATATGTTGACGGTTATCCTTTTAATAATGTACTAGCTTATACCCCGGGAGCGTCCCGGGTTGAGAAATCTAAGTAAAGTGAATAAAATTAGAAGTATCTAAACTATAAAAATGACATCTATATAGCAATTACCTGTTGGAGAACGTCCCGGGTTGAAATATCTAATATGACATAATAAAATATCTAATATGACAACATAATTAATGACTTGCCAATATATGATTAATGAATATTTTTTATTATTATTATTATTATTATTATTATTATTATTTTAAACAAATTTCTGCCATAAGTTATCATATTCTAATATAAAAAAGGTAATTGGGTCGGGTATCACCTAATCCCAGGCCCGACCCAAAACCACAATTTTTTTAAACTAATTCCAAACTTGACAAAATACCTGTCGGGTTATAAAAAAATAGTTGATTTTTTTCTCCGTTTTTATATAGCACTATGGTACTCGTTGGAAAGATAATAAAACGCTTGTTAATTTGGTGTAATTTTTTTCTTTAAAAAATCTCGTATACGAAAGATATTAAAGTTTAAAAGTTATGAGAGGAAACATGAGAGAGGAAATAATAATTTTTTAATATTTAAATTTAGTAGATTAGGTATTTAATAGATTATGTTAAATAATATTTAAACCATATTTATTTCTTTTTTTTAATTGGTCTAGAGTTGCCACATCACATCCTATGTGGCATCTCTTAAAAGAGAGATTGCATAATATTATGACATGTCATCAAAATGGCTTTGGTTTATTATATGTATAGATTATGTTTAATATGGTTTATGCTTTTTATTTTTTTAACTTTTTAAATAAATGTTTTTTTAACTAAGATTGATTATGTTTAAGTTATTTACTCTTTTCGTGATTTAAGTTTTCTTCTTTTATTATTTTTTATTAAATCATATTAAATTTTTCAACCCCGGGACCTTCCCGGGATAATCAGCTAGTATAGGATAAAGGATAATATTACGTTAGAAGAAATATTACGTTAATTCAATTTTCCCAAAAATAATAAAGACGTGCTACCCTTATGCTTGCTTAAAATAGAAACGCTTTTTGGGAATTTTCTGTAACAAAATTAATGGTTTACAAATCCTATCTTCTTATAAATGTTGCCAAACGTGGACGCTAATATCTGACACAAAATAGATACCTTTAAGCTAAGCTATTTATAATGTCTCGAACACGTTAATTGGTAAATTAAAGAGTAAATTATTAAAACCGTTCATCTGGTTTGAGCCAATATATCAGTCCAGTCCTATCTTATAAAAATTGCATAAACATTGCTTGATCTTTCAGAGGCCTAAACAGTTCAACAACTTAATCTAGTTAACTTTTCTCCGTTAAGTCAGAGGCATTTTCTTCAAGTCAAAGCAAAATTCATCTTCTTTCCTAATCAGACCCACCGCCCACCACCATCTTCACCTTTCACCACCACCACCACTACCACTACCACTACCACCACCCACCATTGCTTTATGTAATTGTGAGAATATTATGTTTTAGTTTTGAATAATTAAAAATAGGGGACTAAACACAGAGTCACTGATTCATCATTAAAATACAAATCTATAAAAATGTAACATCTGTGAAAACAGAGGTTAATCCTAACCAAGTAAAATATTAAAAATCTTGAAAGTTTTAGAAAGAATCATAAATAATTTAAACAGGGAATAAAAATTAGAAATCCCCTGTTTTTACTAAAACAGAGTAACTGATCATTCATTTAAAACCTAATCAAAGAAAAACCTAGAATCAAACTAAAAACTGATCATTCATTAAATTTGATGAAGATGATGACAAAAAACCTTTGCTAGCTTGCGTATCTAGTGTTACGAATAAAAAATTAAAAATACAGCACCACATATGGATGACATAGGCGGGTTTGGGTCAAGGAGAATTGGCCTAAGTACCGGGGGCTCGGAGATCGTTTCGTTGTCCGTTAAAAAAAAACATATAGATGACACGTTTTGGGGTGAGTTTTATCCATCTGCAGTTGGAACTAGGACTTCGAATACTAGATTAAATGCTGCTGGTGACATTATTCAAAGAAATCGCCTCATTTTCAGCTCCTTGGCCCTTGGTCAAAGCCAAAGTCAAAGTCAAACACCTGTTTCCAGTTATATGCAGTCACCACAGAGTGAAAACTCATATAATAATACTAATGATGTTTTAATATTTTACTTTTTTTTCTTTCTAATTGCTATAACTTGTAGAGTCAGGGTCCTCTTTTACGTCAAAGTCATACATTTCCACGTAGTGGTGGTGGTGAAAGGTGGAGGAGATGGTGGGTAGTGGTGATGATGGTGAAAGGTGAAGGAGATAGTGGGTCTGATCAGGGAAGAAAAAAATGGGGAAGAAGATGAATTTTGTCCTGGCTTGACGAAAATGCCTCTGACTTAACGGAGAAAAGTTAACTGGGTTAAGTCGTTAGACTGTTTAGGCCTATTTTTCTGAAAGATCAACGAGTGTTCATGCAATTTTTAAAAGATTGGACTTGACAAGCATATTAAAAGAAAATAATTTACTCTAAATTAAAAGAAAATAAAATAATATTAGGTTTATTGAAGCGTCTGAGGGTCGATTTGGCCACACGTCCTTCGGTGATTCAGGGACTTAGTCGATAGTTTAAACCGAACCACGACTCACTAAACCGCTAGTGGACCGATGTATGAAACAAGTGCCAACGTTTCAAGGTTATCCACCAAACAATCTTGCAACAAGTCCCCCCCAATACCTAAACACGAGGCCGTTGCACTCACAAAAACCGAGTATGAATTTCTCAACGGTGGTGAGTTTTCTCATATATCGGCGTGGCAAATGATCCGGCCGACGCTAGATTAGGTTTTTTAGTTTATGTTTATTATGTCTTAATTAGGTTAGGTTAATTTTAATGTAATGTTTTTATTTGTAGTTTATGTTATGTTTATTATATAAAAATGTTATGTTTATTTAATTACTTTAAGTTTTAATTTAAAATAAAAATAAAACGAGGCGACGTGGAGGCCACACAACCACCGTCCACACCTCACCACCGCGTGCAATTTTTTGACTTAGGAGGCTAGCTAAGTTGGATGTCAATTGTCACAAGTCGATCCATGCCCCCTTAAAGAGTATGACCACATCGTATAATCTTAATAACAGTTTTTTATGCATAATGAAATTACATCTCTATATAAGTTTTCCAAAATTATGTGATTATGATAGTTTGAATTTTGAAATCGATTATGACTCGTATACGTTTTTATTTCATTCAAAAACAGTTTCCATCAGCATGAAAGGTAGGGGTGTAAACGAGCCGAGCCGAGCCCGAGCCTGGCTGGGCTCGGCTCGGGCTCGTTAAGGTTTTGTGAAGCTTGAGCTCGAGCTCG
The DNA here is from genome assembly GCA_030844895.1 of Ambrosia x helenae. Taxonomy (NCBI): domain Eukaryota; kingdom Viridiplantae; phylum Streptophyta; class Magnoliopsida; order Asterales; family Asteraceae; genus Ambrosia; species Ambrosia x helenae. The sequence continues at coordinate 112,606,472 of CM061226.1, forward strand.
GCTCGGTTCGAGCCTACAATCTTGAGCTCGAGCTCGGCTCGCTAGCAAAATCCAAAGCTCGAGCTCGGCTCGGCTCGGCTCGTGGTGATTTGAGAATCTCAAACGAGCTCAAAAGCTCGGCTCGAGCTCGCAAAAACTCGGCTATAACTTAGGCTCGCGAGCCCAATCGTTAAAGCTATAACTTAGGCTCGGCTGTAACTTAGGCTCGGGCTCGGGTTGGGGCTCTAGCTCGTTAAGGCTCGATTAGGCTCGCGAGCCCAATCGAGCTTTGTATTTAGGGCTCGAGCTCGGGCTCGATAACTAAACGAGCCATATTTCAGGCTCGGGCTCGGGCTCGGGCTCGTTAAGGCTCGGCTCGTTCGAGCTTTTTACCGAGCCGATCCCGAGCCGCTACGTGTCATTTACACCCCTAATGAAAGGTGTTAAACACCATCCCGCCCTGCCATTTAGGAGCACCAACTGCCCTTTCGCTATTTAATTAGCGGGCGTAAATAGGTTTGAGAGATAGGGTCTACCTCAATCAACTAATCATATATTTGTTTTATTTTTTTTTGTTTAATTTAATTTTAAGTTAATCAATCACACCATAGTTAATGGGTTTAATTTTCTATGCTTTTATAGATCGTTTTGTACTTTAGTTATTTCACTACACATGGTTTAATCATATTATACCTGTAAATTTTTGAAAAATACGGTTTTTGTTTATGCACCTTTATTTTATATAGGGAAATTAGATTTAAATACTTTAAATTATTGCTTGTTGGCCGATATCTTTCTCAATTATCACTTTGACTAGCAATACTCCAAACTTTACACTTTATTTGTTATGTTGAAGAATCTAGTCAAGTGTATCATATCTAAATTTTGCAAGGGTAAAAAGATTATATGATGAAGAATCTAGTCAAGCGTATAATTATAAAATAAGACTTTAAACTACATAGCCATATTGTTGACGTAATAATGTAACCATAATAAGATACCTTCTGTTGCACCACACACGTAGAATAGTTTTAAGGGTGCACGCGAAGTTTTTAATAATTTGCATCGAACTTATGAACCCAATATAAGGTTCCAGAAGAAACCCGAACACATTGATTAGGAGATCACTAACTATGTATTTTCTATTAAAATTAACGTGGCATATATATAAGTCTCTACAAAAAAATACATAAATATTCAAACTTTTAGCTTGTGCTTTAAGCGGCATTCTTAAAAAAAAAAAAATTCACTGATTTTAACCAGTTATACACTGCTACATCACTTCACTGATTTACTTCACTGAAACACTTTTTTGTAGGCAGCACTTCACTGATTATTTCATTATATTTCATTTAAATTTGAGAAAACTAACCGTTGTATAGTCAGACGGTAATTAATTTTGTTACCGTTACATTTAAACCGTTGCAACTATTTGGAATCTGTACCGTTACGGTTTGGTCTATAAAAACACCTTAATCCAATACAAAAAATACACAATAAACCGATTATACTTTAATCGTTTCGTAAAAATGGTCCCGTGGAATGCAAATGAGGATATCGCGTTAACGAGGGCATACATGGTAGTGAGAAACACATGGGTTCATGAAGTCGATACCCCAATTTCGTTTGGCACCTGGTGTCGGGGATATTCAAGAATTTAACCGCACAAATGACTGCTCCAAGGATTCACTCGTTCGTAGGTGGATTCTTCTCTGGTCCAGGTGTCTCCGTTGGAACGTCCTCTATGAAGCCACGATGGAGAGGCACCCTAATGTTCAAGAAGACATTGCAATCCAACTCACGCGCGGCGACTACTACCGTGCACAAATGACTAACTTCACCCATTTTGCGTCATGGCGAATGTTGCGAGATTTATTTAATAATTAATGTTTACGGTTGTTTAATGTTTATTGTGTAATGGTGTTTAAATTTTGAATGAAAGTTAACCGTGACAATTATTTTATGTGAATGTATGATTTGTATAGGGGTAAAAGATAAGAAAAGGTCAAAATGTAAATGGTCAAAAAATAAAACACGGTCAAAGGTGAAAGAAAAACGTGGCATATTATCATTGGTCAAGAAAAGGACCGTTTCTTTGTACCAGCACGATAACAACAACCAGAAAACGGTTCACGAGAACCCTACCAGCATATGTGGCGGTGGTATTACCGTGCTGGTAATGGGGTACCTGTGCCCAATTCTGGTGACGCCCCATCCCCCCTAAGAGCAGCTCCAATGCTATTGCTCCGGACGGTCCAAAATTTCCGGACAGACCAAGTTTGGGTTTAGCACCATTGGAGGGAGTTTGGGAAGCAAGGTCAGTCCGTTTAAGCGGACTAGTTCAAATGGGGCCCGCATGATTATTAAATTTAGGTAAAAAAAATAAAAGAGGAAAAATAGATGATGAAATGAAAGTTTGGAATGATTTGAGGTTGGAGGAAAAAAGTAGGATTAGTTTAAAATGGTTTGGAATTTAAAGCATTGTGGGTGCTCTAACCAAACGACTGGCCTCTATTTAAAGGACAACTTTCGAGCCATTTACTCATAATCGAGTCATTAAATTTGTTATGTTTTATATCATTTTTAGCGACTTAAAGGTTTAAAAGAAATTAAGAATTGTTAGCTGAAATCATAGGAAAATTATGAAAATGAACATTTAGACGTCTCAGTGAAAGTCAATACTATTGCAGTGTAGTGGTAGAGATATTGGTGAGCAAGTGATTCTTGAGCCAAATAGGTTTTACCGGTTAATTTTCATCGTCGTGCCTACGAGCGGGTGTGTTACCAGGTTTTCCCCGGGATTAGTGTTTGACAACTCGGGTACTCACGAAGTATTTGAATTTATCGAAAGGGTGCCCCGAAAGTGCTCTGGTTTAATTTGTTGGCCGCTCACAAAAAAAAAAAAAAAGACGTCTTACTGAAATTATGCAATGAGACGTTTAAATTTACGAGCTTCAAGCCCAGATGTTTAAATTTAGGGCCTTCAAGGCCCACACGTCTAAATGACTTTTCAACTATTTTTTCACCAATTTTGTAAACTGGCATAACTTTTTCGTACGATAATATTTTCATAAAAAAAATACACCAAATTAAAGATAAATATTATCGTATGAAAAATTATGTCCATTTCGGCCATGTGCACCAAACTTATTTTGGCCATACTTTTTAGCAGTTAGCTATTTAACTTTGTTACTTCACCAGAACCGTCAATTACAACGTACACATCTAGATAGTAGATATCATGGAACAAGTTTAAAGCATATAGACAACTAAAAGAAAGAAAATATGTGGCAAACAAGGAAGTTGCCAATTCGATATCATAAAATTAACCTAACAAAGATATATACAACGCTTAAAAGATATTGTTTGGTAGAACCTAATTAACCCTTTCTTTTCCCTCCACACCAAGTAACCAGCCAAACCTATTTAGATCTATGATGCTTTCTGTTTTTCCTGTTCTCTATTTTTGTACTCTTTCTTTGCTTGCACAAAACCTTAACATATTATACCATTGGTATAAATAAACATCTACGTATATTATTATTATCAAACCTTAACTTATTATTTTTATCCAACATACAAACAGAAAAGCAGAAAAAGAAAAGGTGGCAAGTTGATCATCGATGGCTTTCTCGTACAAGAACATCATCAACAGGTTTCATACTTGATTTCTTTTCTTAAACTTCATACCTCTAATTAATATATGTTAAGTACTCCCCCCCATTTTAGTCTCTCTCTCTACAAACACACATTTACACACGTGTGTGTGTGTTTTGTATCATGAAATCATGAATTGATTGATGGTTTTTGTTGCATATTTAGTTACCTAATATAGATCTAGCTTTTTTGTTTGCATTGACGGACTTCCAATGTTCTAAGGGGACGGGCGCCTCCCTTTAACAAAAAAAAAATTAAAATAATAATAATAATAATAATAATAATAATAATAATAATAATAATAGTGTAATTTGTAGACAAAAATACTGATCGCACCCTTTTAAGTTCAGTTAAACCCTTTATCGCACCTCAAAAGATAATTTCTGAGTCCTCTTCGGGTTGTTTCAGGGTTATTTGTAATCCAGAAATCATGAGTTTGTAATTCAAAAATCATGCTCAGTCATGTCATAACTCATAAGTTTTACCTTCAAACCAATATTATATTTGTTTTAAAATTAAGTGCGTGCCTATAGGCTACATACATATGTAAGCAAATAATTGTTTACCATTTTTTTAACTGTTCGAATACGTAATTTTTATACATACACGATTTATGACGTTAGATCTCATAATAATTAATAACTTTTTTTTTTAAACTTGAAATTCATTTCTTAAACTTGTCAAATTACATCAAAATAGAGGGTAGACAGGCAACAAATCCATAATAGGAACAGTCAAATTACATAACTATACTTGTTTGCGTTGCAGTTGCAGTGGGTGCACCCCTGGCCCGAACCGATCACGGTTGTTTCTAGGGAGACAAAGACCGTTAAATTCACTGGAACCGAAGTCAAGCCCGAACCCGAATAACAAGGTAAACCGGGTCCAGATCCTCAACGCCACCCATCACCCCTCTTCTTACGGTACTTGCTTTTTCAACTTTTAGTGTCAAACTTCATATTCAGTCACAAATACTTGGATACTAAACACGTTATCATTAATTTTACTTTTTTAATTTTCCATTTTATCTTATTAGAATTATCCTTGTACCATTATATAAATTCAAATAAACTGTTCAAAAAAAAAAAATCAAATAATAATAATAATAATAATAACAATAATAATAATAATAATAATAATAATAATAATAATAATAATAATAATAATAATAAGTTTACGCTGGTGGTAGGTAAGAGGGACATTTCTTTAACAATCTTTAATTTTTCTTTTATAAAATATATACTTCTTAAATCTGTTGCCGCATCTACGGGTGTTCAGAATTCAAATTCGATTCAATTCGAGTTCAGTAAATTAAATACGAATCGAAAACGAATTTATGATTTTAAATTCGATTCGATTTGAAATTCGAATAAAAATAAATATATTTATTATATATATAAGGGTAAAATGCAAAAATTGTCCATGTGGTTTGTTGAAAGTTGCCACTAACGTACAAACTTGAGAGTTATTGTCATAATCGTACCGTTGTTTTAATTGTTTGTCTAAATCGTCCCTGGCACTAACTCCATCCAGTTAAGTTAAGGGACGATTTAGACAAACAATTTAAAACCAGGGTACAATTATGACAAACAATTAAAACCATGGTATGATTATGACAAAAAATCTCAAGTTTGTACGTAAGTGGCAACTTTCACTAAACCACAGGGACGATTTTAGCAGTGGGCTAATTTATGAATTTGACCTAAGTCATAAATTAGCTTATTACCAAGCCCAAGCCTAACTAAATCCCATAACTTAAGTCTTAACCTTAAACGAATTTATTCGAATTGAGTTTTTTTATTCGAATCAAATTGGTCAGCTTTTAATCGAATTCAAATCGACTACGAATTCAGTAAAATAAATAAATTATTCGATTCGCTGAACACCCCTAGCCGCATCCGCCAGAACATTTATACGGTTGCTAGCGGTTTTGTCCCGGTCGTTGGCCGGAAGACTTGTATCGTCACTGGCTTTTCCGCCTAAAGATTCCACGTGATATGTTTTTGGGTTATTGGATTTTAATACTCTCAGCTTTCATCTATTGGTTGGGATTAATCCCAACTAACAAAATATTTAAATACCGTCTTAACTTTTAACGTATTTTCATCACCAATCCATACTAATTGAATGTTAACCAGTTAGTTTTTTAATAACGTTTTAACATATTTTCATCACCAATCCATACTAATTGAATGTTAACCAGTTAGTTTTTTTTATAACATGGCATGCTTATGTAGCAAAAACTTTAATTTTTTGTTAACATGGCTATCAAAATGGCTTGGTTATGTGTCATGCCACATTATCAACTCACTAACTAAGTTAACATTAAGTTAGTATGAGAACATTCGGAAAAAAAATACATTCACAGTACGCTAGGACATTTTGTAACATTCCCGTAGTTGAGGTTAATCCTAGACAATAGATAAAAGTTGAGATTATTAAAATTCAATAATCTTGTATTTTGTCCTGCGGAGTGCCTGTGACATGTCTATTTTGTTAAAAAGGCGAAAAGAGTTTATTTTATTATAGTTGGCTAGTAATTTCTGTTTTTTTTTCTTTTATTACAGTTGCTTCTTTGGCCACTTTTGCAATGCTCACTCGAAGTGTAGCGAGCGATGTTCTAACAGTCGGTAAAGAACTCCGTACCATTGCTGATGAATTCATCCCACGAGAGTACCAAGACTACTACCTCCATGAAATGAAAAGGCTTCTCGTTACCAAAAACACCGAATTCGCAATTGTTATAGACGAGTACCAACCTCAAACGAACTCGCCCGACCAAATGTTCAAGGCTGTCGAGACTTATTTAGGCACCAAAGTGAACGAATCATGCGTTCGGAAGGTTAACGTGTGCAAACACAAGGAAAGTTTAGCGGTTACAATGAGCGAAAACGAAGAGATCATCGATGAATTTGATGGAGTTCAAGTGAAATGGAGACTAGTGACGAATAGCGAAACAAGGGACCAACATTTGGGATCAAAACGCTACGAATTGACCTTCCATAATCGACATAGATTCATGATCATCGAGTCATACTTACCGTACATTTTGGATCAGGCTGAAGAAATTACAGCTAGTGAAAGTGGATTAAAGCTTCATTTGATTGACAAAGGTTATAGCGAACCGAAAACCATAGTTCTAAATAACCCGATGACATTCGAAACCTTGGCAATGGAGACTGAGCTAAAGAAGTCAATTGTCGAAGATTTAAACAATTTTAAAAATGGGAAGGAGTACTATCGCCGAATTGGTAAGGCGTGGAAGCGAGGGTATTTGATATACGGTCCTTCAGGCACTGGCAAATCAAGCTTGATCGCGTCGATGGCTAATTACTTAAACTATGATATCTATGATGTTGATCTTACAGGGGTTGATTCGGACTCGAAACTTAAAAGTATTTTGCTAGAAATGCCAAGCAAATCAATACTTGTGTTTGAAGATATTGATCAGATTCAAAACCCAACTGGTGATGATCAACAGTCGCGTAAAAGTACCTTTACGCGACTGTTGAATTTCATGGATGGGATTTGGTCGTGTTGTGGTGAAGAACGAATCTTCGTCTTCACGACCAAATGCATAGATAAACTCGACCCAACATTGCTTCGAGCGGGTAGAATGGACATGCATATTCAAATGTCGTATTGCACGTTTTCGGCGTTTAAACAACTAGCGTTCAATTACTTGGAGGTCGAAGAACACAAACTTTTTGAGCAGATTGAAGAGTTGTTGCAAACTGTAAATGTGACTCCAGCTGATGTTGCTGGAGAGCTTATGAAGTGTACCAAAGACGCAACAATGTCGCTCGAGAAACTTATCGCCTACCTCGAGAAGAAAACCAGTTTGTGAGCAGTTACTCGAACCGATTGGTCATAAACTGACCGTTATAACATGCCGTGTTATGTTAATATAGACGATTGATTGTTAGCAATGCAATATTGTACAAAAGTAGTTAATGATTTTTATTTGTCTATATGGTAGTTCATTAGATAGTCAAGCAGCTTGCAATATCACTATATGTATATTAATAAGGATATAGATTGAATGATATTTCACTATTTTTCTCCTGTTCCTTAGCTTGTATTAAACAAACATAGGGTTAGGTTAACTAGAGCACACGTTACTATAAACCAATTTTATATATTTTTTGAATGACTGTGTATTCGGACTTAGTGACATGCCTCTTAATAACTCAGGTATATATCTATACCTTAGACGGCATTACAACCGTCCATTATTAATAATTAATTAAATGTATGACTTGTGATTATATGAGTAACTTCATGACCGGACAGTGAGCGAGTATGTATGTTAGAATGTTAGAATTTCCCATTAGGGTTAAACCCAGCGCACGCTAGTAACGATTCCTTATCTCCACCAAATCTAATAGCAGATTTCTATCTCTACACACAACCTAAATACGTGTGATATTTACATACATGTTCGTGTATCTCTTGTATACCTATAATGTTCCAACAGCCAGAGTGTTCGTGGGGCTTAGGCCTCGTGGACCTTCTAAAGGGTCGTTTTCTGATGTCACGATCTCTATTCCGGCTTGAGAAGACAAAGAAATGACATAACATCATCATCGAGACCACTCTGAACCAAATGTCTGTTTCTTGTACTTTAGCATTGGTGCAACTCTATGGTCTCTATCTCTTAAACTGAAATGGATTTATTGCATCACATGTTTACACACCCTACCTTATGGCCCATGGGCCATGTTATCATGTTCGAATTAAAACCAACCCTATCCTCATCTAATTAATTTCTACATTCCATTTTTATATTTGTTGAACATATAATCTAGATATTTAGATAAAGATTTATTCCAAGTGTGACTCTGGCTAGAATGAATTAATATTTTTGAAAGAACAAAATATACCAATTGTTGTATTAAACATATTTAACTTGTTTAACAATTCTTTAACTAACTTACCCGCCCGCCATCACCTTCGTCTTCATGTTGGCTCCATATTTTGGTACTTAGCAGTAGCAGTCTGATTTGTCCGTGTGGTGTCGGGGATGAATCAAGACGTTATCATTTTCTTGTGTCTTCTGTTCATTGTGTTTGACCGATAATGCCTTAGGAGTTATGATATTTGACAGACGATTCCAATGCTTCTTGACTTGGGCATACCATTTCTTTCACGCGATTGCCCTTTTTATAAATCTTGATTGTTGGAACAATGTGCACATTCTCGGTTTCTGCAATTATCGAGTTTTCTTCCACGTCAACCTTGCAGGATAAAGGATTGGGAATTAGTACACATGTAAGTCCGGGATCAAGATTTTTAACTTCATACTTGTAAACTTGTTTCAAGACGATGAAAAGTTTCAAACTTTTTATTTATTTAAAAGACCCATTGTTCTTGTTTTTGTTAGGCAGGTCGCCGAAGAAACAAGATATACTTGAAAACGCAAAGAAAACATAAAAGGCGGTGTGTTTTCTTACCTTGAGAAATATTATGGACGGGTAGCGGGTGCATAAAGTGTCCAAAAACAGAGAAATCATCTTGCATTGAGGGTCAAATGACGATTTAAAAAGAACAACAGAAGCTCCTGCGGTTTCCAAATTAAAAGATTTAACTTGATTTTTAAGTAGAGGTTGCAATCGTGTCGCGTTACCACATATAAATCATTCAACCCATACATTTAATTTTGTTAAGGACAACCCCAAGCTGGACACACTTAATAGCGTGTAACCCAAACACAGCCTGCTTAGCCCATTTAAAAGGGTCATAAACGGGTCTTAAATGGGTTGGTGGGTCGACCTGTTAAATTAAAAGGGTTAAACAGGTCAATCCAAACACAGTCTGCCTATTAAATGGGTTAGAAATGACAACCCAAAACCTTGTTATTTTTCATGTCGTGTTATGGGTCGTGTCAGAAATTTGCCACTCCTAGTTTTAACTTTACAGCGATGAAATTTAAGAATGTAAAACGAATGACAGAACGAACCAGTGGAAGACACTGCAGATTTGAACTGATCAAGACTCGTGATGGACTCGACTTCACCTCCAAATTGCATGTTATATACTTCTTCGCCACGGAATTTCTTCAATGCAACTTGAGCATGGAACAGAGATTCGGCGATATCATTATTGTCAGGAAGCTCTCTCCTTAACACTTCGTAATCTCTCACAGATTCACCCCATCGGTCAAGCTGTTATATTAGAAAATTCGGGATTACATAACTTATTTCTTTTAAAAACATCTGCATTATTAAGATTGTGTTGTTTTATACCTTACTGTATGTGGCGGCTCTGCGAAGAAGGGCTTTTGTGTAATTTGGGTGGATAAAAAGAGCCCGATTGCAGTCATCAAGAGATCGTTCAAGCTGTCCCAGCTTAAACCAACAAGCGGCCCGATTACAATAGAAAACTGGATTCAAAGGGTCAAGCCTAAGCCCTTCATCGTACGCTGAACAAGCTTCTGTGAACCTTTCTGACTTGAACAGATCATTGCCATGGGCTCGCGCTCTAGACAATGCTCTAAAGTTTTGAAGCAGAACCGCAATCTCGACATTTTGTGAGTCTATCTGTCCTGCTTTCTCAATGCTTGTAACTGCATTTTCAAATCTTTAACCAAAAAAAAAAAATGTTCTTAATAAAAAATCAATCGACTAATGTTTTCATCGTGTGTGGCAGGTATAGAAACGCACCTTCCTGATGCCATGTCAACTTGAGCACGGACAAACAAAAGGTATGCTTCCAAAGCCATCCCGAATAACTTTGGTTGCGAATATGAGAAGCTACAAGATGCTTCAAATTTAGGCATATTTAATAGGCTTATGTTAGCATCATCTAATCGACCGAGCTTCAACAATGCTTCCGCTTTACATGCAAATAGCTGCCAGTTTGATAAAAAAGAATAGAGAACATTCAGTTACAAGATTCAGACTCAAAGTTCCTATAATAAATGAAGGACGCGAAAGAAGCGACCAGGCAGATTGCGTAACAGGTTACAACAAATGTTTTTAAAACATGTTGGGATCAACATGACCAACTGGTTTTTAGCTAAGTTTTTAGTCGTTGAGAGATAAAAGATAACGCGAATGGGTCGAAATATCATCTTTAATAACAATAATAATACAAATAATAGCATATACCTGGGGACAGAAATAGGCTCCAGAACCCATTGCTGCATCAGATTCTCTTAAAACACCAGCCCAATCCCGAACCCTCCTACAATCAGCGCACTTGTTTAAGTGCTTTTCGACTGACTGCAACGTTTTTAGCTTGCTCGGATCCGCCTGGCTCCCTGGAAAACATATATGTTTTTCTAGCATTTTCCACCTGCCCTAAACTGTCATCACTTACACAAGTTAGATTTGCAACTTTGACCTCATCATTATTGGACCCTATTATTATTCGGGTCATTATTGGACCCTATTATCATTCGGGTTTATTAGTATGTTCATACTAATAAACCCGAATAAACTAATAATCCCAAATAATAATAAAAATAATAGTAGTAGTAGGGTCCAATAGTGATCAGTATAAGCTCATAATGATATGATATCAGTATATATCAATCATTATAAAAAGTTCAAACAAGTAAAAGTAATAAGGACAAATAACCGAATTAACCAAACCATACACATACACAATAAATCTTTATATAATATTTACTTAAATCTTTATATAATACTAAACTTGCGAGTTGTCTCCAACCATGACAACTCTGGCAATTTATTAGTCGTTTAATACTGGCGGATCTAGAATAAAAATTAAAGGATACCACGTGTTAAAAGATTTTTGTTTAGGGGTAGCCGATACATAAAACAAAGTTATAAAAAAAAATAATGTTTCACTAATAATGTACTTCGCTAAAAAAGTTGAGGTCCGCCCAAACGTTTAATTTAAATAACCGTCTCACCTAATAAGAAGCGATCCTAACCGTCGATGAGCCCTCATATAGCCCGAATCCAACTTAATCACTTCATAACACTCTTCCACAGCCTCATTCAACCTATACAAACACATCAATGCTGCTACACGGTAACACCTATAACCCGGGTTATCGGGTTCGATATCGACCGCACCGTTATAATAACTCAACGCTTCTAAATAGTTACCCATCTTATACTGCTCCCTCCCTAGCCTCTTCAATTCTTCAGCATCCAATTGTGTAGTAGAACCCAACCCAACAGACACATAGGTTCCTATCTCTCCTTTAACGTTAGAACATCCTCGTACTATGCTACCATGTCCATAACTGGACGTGCCAAAACTTAGTACGTCTGGTTTCGTCCGTTGTGATGACGATGCAGCTTTTTTAAGTATTTTTCCTGACGGGTTTATATTACCCGACGGAACAACATGTATAGAGGTTTTACTTGAAACGGGTCGGGTGTGACCCGGTTTTGACCCGTCATACCCGATGGTGAAGTGACTGGCGAGCTGTTAACTGACAGCTCGCCAGAATGGTTGTTACATGTGCCAGTAGAATCTGATGTTTTAGAGTCGGAACGAAAGTGGACTCTTTTACTATCCGAGTCGGTACGGTATGGGTACGGGTACTGACTCAGACGAGCTGGAGCTGGTGGTGCTGGTGCTGGCCGTTGGTTCGGGTTGTAAAGGAGAAATGGGTGAACCCGAATAGAGTTGGTTGAAGTCTGGTTTGGTGACGTCATTAGGAAGTAGTTTCAGTTGATCGGAATGTGTTTTTAAAATGGGTTTACCGGAAGACGACATTTTATAATATTATGATAGATTATTAATATATATTATGTTATGAAGTTGTTTCTCTCTCTAAAAAGAACAATGCAGAAAAAGAGAGAAAGAGAGGAGAGAGATGGTAAGAGTATGGATAACTCAGGCAGAAAGACACAAGGTTCATGGAGAAGGTATTGTGTATAAATGAATGAAAGTGAAAACAATAATGGACATAAATGTTTAACTTTATTGCAATGAAAAGGAAAGAATGAATAAATGTGAAAACAATAATATAATTTTCTGAAATTGGTATGTGAAAAAGTAATGGAATTCAATGATTGAAGACAAAAGGTACAGGCAAAAATAAACTTTTTGACTGGTTACTTTTTTTTGATAAAATGACACATGAGTAGTAGGTGTCAAAAGGGTACGAACCGTGTGAAAACTGACCAAGGGTTGAAAGAGACGAAAGAAAATGAGATGGTTACATGACAAAAGGGGTGGGGACTTGCTTCTGTTGTTGTTGGGTCTCGGAATAACATTATATGCACTGGAGTTTTTTGGTGAAGCGGTTTAAGACAGGAGTTATTGGGGTGAGGCGGTAGTAGATCGTATAGGAATATGGGGTGATGCAAGTTAGATAACTCATTAACTCTGACATAGAGTCAGGCACCATGTTTATGGTAAGCATATGGAGATAAGGGTGTGGTCGGAGTGGTCATGAGAGAAAAACCTATGAGGCTGTAAACTCGAAGTTCCTAAGGGTTGGTGTGCCCACGCCACGTTTTACTCTTTTACTTATCGCAGTCTCGTATAGATTTGGCCATCTTGGAGATTAGCCCGCGCACCACTTTCCCAGTTCTTCTTTGCTTTTGTACCATGTGGTTCGCTTTGGTCCCCACGTGGACATCTTTCCAAGTGGGAGTTTCGGGTTTGACTGTGTCCAGCCTAAGCCTAAGGCTGGATATTATTGGGGAAATCCAATACAAACTCATTAAGGCCAGATCTTCAAAAGTATCAGAGTATCAGTTAACTAGTTTAATTAATTTGACAAACAATAAACTAGTCCGACGTGGACTTCTTTCCGTGCGGGGGTTTCAGGTTAATGATCGCGAGTCAAAGTGCTAATAAAAAAACTAAGTAAAAATATTTATTTAGCTCAAAGACTGCAGTATAGAGAGTAAGCTTGTCGAACCACGGAGAGATTATGGCAAGTGTTAGTTTACTAACTACTAATTGAGTTAAAATTAACTAAGGTTATTTATGAAATTTATTGTAAAAATGTTGCAGTGCTGCAAAACGAAGTGATAATTGATTTTTAGAAAAACAATTACTCCGGGTTTCTGATTCAGTAATTGTAAAGCCAGTCTGATTTAACTTAGCTAGGCAATCACATAAGCATGATCCTGTTTAAAATGATCAACCAAATTCAACATCGTAACACAAATCACAAGGTTAAACGATAACGAATTGTAATTATAAAAGTCAATCAAACTGTTTAAATTAGTCAAAGATACAACCAGATTTAAAATCACATAAACGTGTTCATAAACCGTGTGCTAGATCAAATTGTATCGATTTTAAATGAACCATAATAGAGTTTTAAATGAATCAGAATCGTGTTTTATAGTGTTTTTATGTATAGAATAGTGTTTAGAGTGTTCTATTAAACAAAACAAAACACATCCACCAAGATTAAACATAATTTATATATGTATACGTATAGCAATATGATACTCATATTAAAGATAAAAAACGTTTGTTATTACGGTGTATTATTTAAAAAAATAATTACGAATAAAAAGTTATTAACGTTTAAAAAAGAATGGGGAAGTTACGTGTGTTTTGAATGTGAGTTTTCAAATTTAAAACACATCAAATTACTATTATACCATTCAGTGGCGAAGGTTTGTAGGGGCGGGGAGGGGCGGCCGACCCCCCCGGATTTTCGCGCAGAAGTTTCGATTATATAGTATTCGTATAGAAAATTTTGAAAATATAGGGTTTCGACCCCCCGAAACTGGTTTTCGACCCCCCGAAACCAGTGACTTCCGAACCCCCGGTGACTTCCGACCCCCCGAACCTTCGGGTCAAGCTTCGCCACTAATACCATTATTTAGTCAAACCTATTAATCAAAATTTATAACACATATTACAATTTTCTCATTGATCAATATCTACCCACCATTTATAGATTAATAGCCAAAAACACTTGTTACCCTTCTCACAAAAAAGGGGAATTGGATTTTAATAATCCATATTTTGCCTCGTTAGCCGGCAATAATCTGTGCTTAATAAATTCCTCACAACAGTCCCAACTTTGAACATATTGGCCGACAATGAACTTTTTAACTTTCAAACTCTTTCAATTTTGAAAATGGGTTAGTTTTCAATTAACAAAAGTTCATTGACGGCCAATACTTTAAAAGTTGGGACTGTTATAGCGAATTTCTTAAGTACAGATTATTGTTAACCAACGAGACAAATTCCCCCCCAAAAAAAAAAAACATTTGTACAGAAACCCTACCGTCTAATAACTAATATTACTAATATGTAATATCTAATCCTTATTTTTATTTTAATAACAAATTTCAAAGAATGTCACGTATCGACACCAAATCGCTTCATTCAATTTTAGTATTATATTTATCTTTATCTTTAATATTAAAAAAACATTAATTACAATTTTACTCTTTCTCTTTCTCTCTTTTATTAAATAATATTGTTAAATCATAATTTTCTTGTTTTTGTGTCCTATAAAATATTAATATTAAATCATATTTTTTTATTCTCTCTTATTTATTTAATATTTATTTTCTATGCTTATTATAACAACTTAATATTTATTAATCCAACCCCATATAATACACAAGTTTTTAACCAAATTATAATTAATAAAAACAAAGTAAATAAATTGCATCGTTTTTAAATTGCTGTGTTTTGTATTTTCTAGCAAAAATAACTCAAAACATTATGCCTAAATTCATAATATAATGCATACATGTCAATTCTTAATCTTTATCACACTTATCATGAAATATGATATTTGTACACAAACCTTTACTTGTATATATTTATAAAAAGGGAAAATGGATTTTAATACTTCCAACTATAGCCTATTGGCGGATAATACTCTCAACTATCACTTTGGCCATTAGCACTCCAAACTTTCAACTTGTTTACTTTCATCACTCCCAAACTAATGGAGGTCTAACCTGGTTAGTGTTCATGGCCAAAATGTAAAAACCTAAACTTTGGGATATTTATGAAACTTTTTATTATTATTATTATTATTATTATTATTATTGTTATTATTGTTATTATTATTATTATTATTATTAAATTTTATAAATCCCCCCTACCCACCCTTTTCATCTCTCTAAATCACCAACAACCACCACCCACCACACTTTCCACCACCACTGCACCACCCACACCTTCCAAAACAACTTCCACTACCACTGCACCACCATGACCAGCATCAACAATTTCGACGAAACCAATCTTTAACCACCACCAACCCCAATAGAAACCCTAGCTAAAATCCACCAAAAACCAATATTTAACCAACCCAATCGAAACCCTAACATTAACATTACCTTGTTGACGGAGCAAAGGAAATGAGGGAAAACCAATCTTCATCTCTGTTATCTTCATTTTCTTTTGTTGACGGAGCAGAGCAGAGCAGAGCATGACTGTTGGTTGTGGTTGACGGAGTAGAGCAGAGGTTCGGGGGCGGCTGGTTGTGGTGGTTTCGAAGCTCCTCTCTTGCGAGTTGCCATGGTTGTTGCCGTATTGTGAGGTTTTGGACACACTGTGGCGGTGAGTAAAATGTGGATTGGGTTTTCTTCACCGTTGGAGTCTATGGGAACCAATTGAGCAGAATGTGGATTAGGTTGAGGTTAATAAGTGTAATGATGTTAGGATTAGAAGGAAGATAATGGATTTGTAAGGAATGTGTTATGAAGAAGAAGAACCCATGGGTGGTTTCCGGTGAAGGGTTGTGGTGGCTTAGAGAGAGAGGGGGGTTGTGATTTATAAGTTAAAGGTTTATTGTCAAAAATGCCCCTTAAGTTTTGTTTTTTATATTTTGGCACATATAAGTTTTGGTTTTTACACATAATCAATGCAACGTCAGCTTCTGTTAGCCACGTAGGATAAAAACTAACGTCGTTAAGTCTGGGAGTGATGAAAGAAAATATGTTGAAAGTTTGGAGTGCTATTGGCCAAAGTGAAAATTAGGAGTATTATCCGCCAATAGGCTATAGTTAGAAGTATTAAAATTCATTTTCAGTTATAAAAAGAGTGCATTCTTATCCTTTATTTAAAGTTTGGATATGGAACAAATAAATAATTCGGATTTTATGTTAAAGGGGCTCTTCATATCTAATAATTGGTTTGTTTTAACTTGATATGAATAAAATGATTATCCATTTATTGGACCTATTGAATTTGTATTATACAGATAGATTGATTCATTTCAAAATAGTCGAATAAAATAGCAATATAAAATTAAAAGTGTAACATTAAAATAGATTTTCGAAATCATTACGTGCATGGTTCTTTTGTTTTATTTAGACAAGAGAGATACACCATAATATAAAATATAGGTATCAACCGTGTAATTATTTTTAAGTTTTTTCGTCTACAATCAGATTGAGTCAATTAAAAATCTATAATCTATAAATCTATAAATACTAATAAAATAAACCATTTGTGACCGGTGGCCCATGTCACGCATGAAGATAGCCCCTCACTATTGCATATGAGGGGTTCCTAACCATAAAAACTAACGAGGTTAATGAGAAATGATTTTTCCTGCAACAAAAACATGTTAAAGGCTATAATATACAAGTTTTAAACATTAATGCTGAAACCTGCAATTTTGGGTATGACGTTTTCTATAATTTTGTCTTTTTTCCTAATCCTAATCCAAATCTTTACATATATATTCCGGTTTTCAATATCATTTGATTCATTCTTAGAGATCACAATTCTTGATAAATATAAAGACATTTCAAGTATAATTATTTAAACATTAGATTTAAAAATTGTTCTTCAATTCCATGTAAGTAAAACATCTTTTTAACAACTTTTTATGATATAGTTTCATGGTTGTTTATTAAGCTTATTATGGTTGTACTTAGTGTAATACACCTACGTATGTATAACTATATAAACTGTGAATGTATGTACATATATATTTGGTATTTGTTTAAAGAGTTAATTACTGATGGGGTAGGGTCCTAATTCTTAGCGCGGAGGCGAGCCCTACCCCACAACATCATTTTTACAAGACCTCCACGGAGAAACAGGCCACTTGAAACCACCAAGTATGTGAGGATAGTAGATCCCTGCGGAGCCCCTCCGCGGATTCTCAACCTCCGTGGAGCCCAATCCTTACAAGACCACACATGGAGTGCAATCCACCTGCGCGAGACCCTACGCCCAACTCAGCGATGGTCTCCCACAGATAAGTCACAGCCTCACACATGTCAGGGCTGGCCCGCCACGTCTGCGCGACAGCAGGGAAAGTGCAGCCCTCCTTTATTCCCACTTGCTGTATTGTTCCCTCTGGTGTCAGGCGTCACTTCAGACGATCTTCCAGAAGGAGCAGGTTGGCAGACTGATACTGCCTAACACAGTCTGACATAGGCAAAGAAAGATCCGCCTTCAGCCACTAGCAACGCGTCACGTGGACCAATGGCAGGGCGGTGCACTTTCCTCTCTCCTGCATTTTTTACATTTACTCCAATATTAATTTCCTTAATCCATTAGTAACTAATTGAGCCGAAAGGAAGGCAAGCCCATAACCCAGGCCCAAGCCCATCGTCGTGGTTCTTGGTAAATGGTAACCGACCCGTGTACCCTCTATAAATAGGAACTCACACCTCCTTTTCCAAGGATTCCACTCTCTCAATAATACACACATACTTACCGGGCCAAACCACCATTTTTATGTCTGCTATCACGAGTCTCTTGAGGCTCTAGGCGGTCGTCTCCTTTCACACGGCCCACTAATTATTTACAGGTCTCGGATCCAGCCACTGTATGGAGCAAATGATTATATCCCGCAGCAAACACGAGTCATCACCACACGTACCTCCTGTGAGGTAAGTACTATACTCATCTACACTTGTTTCTTCAATTACCAAAACTATCCCTATGGTTTGGGCCAATATGTCAGTCCAGGTCAGTCCCTGACTTTTGATGAAATATGCCAATACAGTCTATTTCGTTAACTGGGTTAAGTCAGTGTCGTTAAGTCAGGGGTATAATGGTCAACTCACCTATAAAATTTTAAACAAACATTTGGTTCTCCCCTTTAACCCTAATTGTTCACTTTGCTCATCATTTACCTCCATTTGCTTTCTTCTTCTCCCTCTAACTTTGCTTTGCTATGCTAATCTTCTTCTCCCCTGCTCTCATTCCCTTCTTCCCGACACTGATCATGGACGAGGGATGGCGTGTGAGGAACGACGGACAGGAATTTGATCTTGACTCAGAATATGGTCAGTAGTTCTCTTTCATGTTTGTGTTAATACTCAAACTATTGTCACTAAATTTCATGTTAACCTCTGTTTGTATGATTCTGGAGGTTCAAGCAAAGAGGATTTTTCGATTAAGCTTTATCATGCTGGTGAGCTTAGTGACCCTGAAGTAGCTATGATGTATCTAGACGCCAAGGTGAACTACATTGATCATGTAAACTCTGATTGGTTTGTTGTGGTAACTTTGTATGACATTTTGTTTGAACTAGGATACCTAGAGAGTGATGAAGTTAGGTTTTTTTATAGGCTGTCATGGCAAAGCCTAGATACAGGATTAAGACCAGTCTTATTTTGATGCACAAGTGCTAGAAGTAAACAAACTAGTTGAGAGTGAGAGGCTAATTGAGATATATGTTGAACATCTTGACCTAGACTATGAAACTTTAAAACACAGAAAGCTAGGTAAAGTTGTTAAGGGTAATAAGTCTGATAAGGATGAATTCTCATATCAAACAGATTAGGATATGTGGGAATGTAGTGATAGTCAAGATAGTGCTTATAAGCCTGATAAGGATGAGGACATTCAATCATCTGGTAGTGAGGATAGAGCTTATGCAAACACTAGCAACAAAAAGAAAAAACAGGGAAACTATAGTGGAAATTGTAGGGGATGATGATGATAATGATGATGAATCTGAGTTCATTGTAAATGAGGACAATGAAGTAGAGGATTACGAGGTTGATATGCAAAACTTTAAGGCTGCAGTAGACCCAAAAGTTAGTGAAGGTGAGGAAACAGAGGATGAAATGGAAGATGAGATTGAAGTAGATTTAGATAAATTTGACAGTTTGAGTGCTAAGGATGAGCCTATGTTGCATAAGTCACTTAGGAAGAATAAGAAACAAAAAAGGAGAAGCAAATCAAAAAAGGATGATTGTCCATTTTATCTAAGTCAAGCATTTACTTCTAGAGCTGTTATGAAGAAGTCGGTCAAGGATTTTGCTGTGAAAAGCAAGAGGCAGCTGAGGATTGTGAAGAATGATAAGTCTAGGTTTCGGGTTTTTTTCCAGGGTATTAATCCATAACTTGGTGGTAGTTGTGCCATTAATGCACATAAGTCAAATTTTGGGGCATTTCTGTAAACCCACCCAAAATAGTTAAAAATGGGGGGAGGCAGAACCCTCCACTTCAAAACCCAAGAAACCTAGAAAGAAATACCCCCACCTACATGTCCTTTTGTTCTGCACATCTTCTATTATAATGCAATTGGGGGCTTGGGTTGTGAAGACCTTAATCACATATCATTCTTGCCTTCAAAGTAGGGGTGTTAGATTATGCATAGTGTCTTGGTTGGCTAAGGATATCGAGCATATTGTCTAGGCAAGTCCAAATATAACAGTAGCTGCTTTAGTGGATATTGTTTAGAAGAATAGGCAGGTTCAGATGACAAGAAACCAGATGTTTAGGGCCAAAGTGAAAGCAACTGCAAAAATGGCAAGTTCTTATATGACCCAGTGTGAGAAGCTTAGGGATTATTGTGAGGAGTTGTTAAGATCTAATCCTGGAACAACAATAAAAATTGATGTAGAGAGAGTACAATCCAAGTAGCCCTACAAGGCAGTTTAGAAGAATTTACATTTGTTTAGGTGGTCTGAAGGAAGGGTGGAGGTTATATGGTAGAGAAATCATTGGTTTGGATGTTGTTTCATGAAGGGACCCTTTCCTGAACATATTTTAACTGTTGTAGGTGTGGATGGTAATAATGGAATTTATCCCGTGGCTTATGCATTGGTGGAAGCAAGAACCATGGAGACTTGGAGTTGGTTCTTGGTGAACCTGGGAGATAATTTGGATATTGGGCCCAATGATGATTTACTTTTATAAGTGACGGGCAAAAGGTAAGTTTCTTTGTTGTTTCTTTTTTATGTTGTTTATGCTAAATGCTTCAATGATGATTTGCCATATGTTGTTATGCAGGGTATCATACCAGCCATCTCTAGGCTATACCTATAGGCAGAACATAGGTTATGTCTAAGGCATATCCATGAGAACATGAAATCCAAATGGAGGGACAAGTGAACAAGGAGTTGCTATGGAGTTGTTCAAGTGTGACCACATCAATAGGTTGGGAGAAGGCTATGAATGCAGTAGCCAAAGCAGATAAAACCTTGCATGATTGGCTGAAAGAGATTCCACCAAAACATTGGTCAAGATCTCACTAGACTGGTATGACTCGTCATATGTTTAATGTGCTTAGAATGTATGTTAGGAAGACCGAACTGTAGTATGCTCTTGAATAATAATGCATGCAGGAAGGCCAAAGTGTGATATGGTCTTGAATAATATATGTGAAGTTTTCAACAGACTGCTAGTTAGTGGTAGGGACAAAGCTATCATGACTTGCCTTGAGTACATAAGGGAGTACCTTATGAAGAAGATTGTGGTTGTTAAGAAGTTGATTGCGAAGATTGGTGGGCCTTTAACACCTGCTGCAACCAAGACTTTTGACAAGATAAAAAATGAGGCATCACAATACAATGTGATATGGACAGGTATGTTTCCTATACTCATTTGGTATGATGTTTAATGCTGTAGGAAAACATTTTGATTGTCCATGTTTAATATAGGTGGATCCAGGTACCAAGTATCATGCTATGCTATGCTACACAAGACCAGAGGGCTGTTAACCTTGAAGAAAAGACATGCACTTGTAGGAAGTGGGACCTGACTGTTATGCCATTCAAGCATGTCGTTGCTGCCATATGGTATTATGCAGAGCATGGAGGTGATGGCATACCTGAGAGGTGGGTTGATCAGGTTTATTGGTTGGAAATCTGGAAGAAAGTGTATGAATGTACCATTGCTCCAATCAATGGTATGGATTTGTGTCCAGAATCAAGATGCCCAACCACCCTACCCCCCCCCCCAAGCATCACAAGCACCCAGCAAGGCCAAAAAAAAGCTAAGAAAGAGGTCTGCAGTAGAGGCTAGTCAAGCAAGCCAGGTTGATCATGCTTCTTAGTCTATGGGCCAATCATTCCAGATAGGGGTAAACTGCCAAGAAAAGGGAATACAATGACTTGTGTTCTCTACAAGCAGAAAGGGCATTACAAGAGATCATGAAAACTGAAGAAGACTACCCAGGTTGGTAGTGGCAGTGGCAGTTGTGATGGTGGTGGCAATGGCACTAAGGATGGTAGATCACAAGTGGTTAATAAGTATGGTCTGTTGGTTATGTCTTGACTTTGGAACAATATTATGTTTATGTATTTGGTTGTGTGTTGACTTTGCTTGTGTGTTGACTTTTGAATCTTATGGGTCTTTGTTGACTTATTTATGACCATTATGGTTGTATTATGACTAAGTATGAATGTCTTATGTTGTTTTATGTTGTTGGCAGTACATCTATGTTGTGTAGTAGATTTGAGCATAACATGTTGACTTTTGCAGCTGACCCATGGCCCATTTTCAAAGCTGTTACACATTTAGGTTTGATCAATATTGCATATGACTCATTTGCAAGCTTATGCATGACCCATTTGGGTTCATCATATTGCATATGTTTGCAAACCTGCATATTGCATGACCCATTTGAACAATACTACCAAACAGCATGATTCATTTGTTCAACTTCATAGGCTGCAATATCAACCATTTCTCATAGTTCAGACACATTTCCATAACAATTACCTAAAAACAAATCACTTATTTCCATAGCAATTATATAAAAACAAATGCATTGAAACAAAAATCATTGATTCATTAATTCATTCATGAAACTAATAAATGAGAAATTCAAAAGAAATACAAGCACAACTACATACTATTTAACCCACATGAATTTTCTGACCCAAATAACACACAATACAATATGATTAACACCCAAGTTCCACCCAATACATCTTCAATCTTTTGTTGCCCTGTGTCAATCTTGCATTTGCAGCAGACAAGTTTGAAAGGGCCACCTCATGCACACAGTGATGATCCACCCAAGCAACAAAGCCACAACCACCTTCCTATCAGCATACATTGGTTAGGCCGAGGCTGGTAGGAATGGCTATGAGATTGGTAAGGCTGTTGTTGGGACTGGTGGGATTGCTGTGGTGCGGGGGCTCGCTGCTGGTATCCGAGAGGGTTCTAGTTAGAGGAACCAGATCTCCACCCAAAGTTTGGGTTGTTTCTCCAACCCGGATTGTAAGTATTGCTATAAGGGTTATTTGGGGTCTCGTTTGATTACCCATGTAGTCCACTTCTTCGTGGCCTGTATACATAACCCCCTGAGTACACGAGCCAGGCTCGTGAGATACCCTGCACTGATCACACAGACATTGGGCATGCGATACATGTTGCTGAGATTTGTCGAATCTCGTAGCCAGAGCCTCTATCTATGCAGAAATGGCCGTGTAATTATCTACGGCGTGTACACCAGACCTGGCAGATGAAGACCTGGATCTGTCACTCTGTCGGGATTTGGATTTCAGGGACGCCTTTTCAATGATCCGCCATGATTCATTAGCAGATTTCATTCCAAGATCTCCACCAACATAGACATCAAGGCGTTCATGAGAATCATACCCGAGTCCCTCATAAAACGTTTGCACCAAATGTCTCTTTGGAAGATCATGGTGCGGGACACTTAAGAGTAGATCCTTAAATCTTTCCCAGGCCGTGTACAATGATTCCCCGTCATCTTGAAGAAAATTCATGATGCGGTTCCTCAGCTTTTGGGTCTTTTTTGGAGGGAAATATTGCTGCATGAACTGCTCAGACAGCTCACCCCATGTAGTGATAGAACCAGCGGGAAGCGACTGAAGCCAACTTCTAGATTTGTCCCGCAAAGAGAATGGGAAGAGTCTTAAACGAATGGCATCGTCTGAGACATTCGTCATCCTAAAGGTGGCTAACACCTCTAAGAAAGCGGCAATGTGTCGGCCTGGATCCTCGTGCTCCAGTCCACCGAACTGCACCGAATTTTGTATCATATTAATGATACTGGATTTAATTTCGAAGTTCGCCGCCACCACCATAGGTCGGGTGATGTGTTGCCAAATGCATCACATTTATATATTAGTTTTGTATAGTTTTTAATCGTTTATCGTTCGTTTATATCGTGTCTTAGATACTTATTTGTGTCTTGGTATTAAGCAGGTGTTCGTGGGCTAAAACGAGAGAAAAAGAGCTTAGTTGGAGAGGAGACGAGCATTCGATGAAATTGGAAATCGAAAAAGAAACAAATCTGGAAGAACTGGAATTAGAGACCCTCTAATTTCAGTAAAAGTTATTCGCGGGTCTCCAGGAAGTAAAATAGAGGAAAATGACGATTTTACCCTTAATGAATTGTGGTAATTATGGAATATGCCCTCGCAACATTTTAGGTTATTAGAGACCCTCTAATTTCAGTAATAGTTATTCATGGGTCTCTAATACCTTCCAGACCCATAAAAAGCCCGTTTTTTGATAAAAACCTAATCAGCCGTTTGGGGAGGATATCTTCGACTTCCAGAGCAGAAAAGGGACGATTTTGAAGACTTTTTGCAGTTCCATTCATTCTGGTTGATGCCAGAGCAATCCAGAACAAGTTTTGAAGCCGAAATCATGATTATGCACGGCTAAACATCCTGCGTTTCTCCGGGTGAAAGATTCGGTTATTTTGTAAGGACTTATCTGTTTTGAACTATGTTTTAGGATCAGGTTTCATGAACATACTTATGTGTCTTTGAATCTGGTTGTATGTTTGACTGATTTGAACAGTTTGACTGATTTTCACAATTACAATTCGTTATCGTTTCTTGGTTTTCTTGCATTAGGAATAATTTAACTTTGTGATTTGTGTTTTGATGTTGAATTGGGTTGAACAATTTAAACAGGGTCATGTCTATGTGATTGCCTAGCTAGGTTAATTCAGATTGTCTTTACAGTTACCGAGACAGAAACCCGGAGCGACCGTTTTTCCATATTATTGTCTTTTATAAAACTCTATTATCAATTGTTTTGCAGCACTGCAGCGCTTTTACATTAAACTTCATAAAATTACTTTAGTTAATCTTAATTTAATTAGGAATCAGTAACTTAGCACTTTCCACAAACTCCCTGAGGTTCGACAACCCTACTTTCTATACTGCAGTCAGTTGTAGCTAAGGAGTAGTTTTTATTAAGTTTTTGATTAGCACTTTGACACGTGATCAAAATGGCGTCGTTTCCGGGGAGTTCGTGCACTTAGTGTTTTTAGTTTAATTATTATTATTTTTAAAAAAAAATTAAAAAACCAAAAAATATATTTTTTTGTGGTGTATTTTTCTCTATTTTGTTCAGTATTACGCTGGGTATGTTAATTTTTGCAGGCAAATTGATTTCAGGATGAACTGGGTGGATTATGATGCACGTGGGTGCTGCGAGAGCCCATATCATGTGATGTAAGATTGTCCAATTGCCCGTCAGAGAGTTGCAGCATATAATGCACGAAAAGATCGTATTATCTTTGGGCTAGAAAAAGATGAAGACTCATACTTATCGTCCTCTTATTATTGGCCACAATATCAGAACTGTCAGCAAAGATACTACAAACCAAACATTTATCACTCTAGGGAACAAACTGCAGATTACTACATGAATACTGATCCGATTGTTCATTGTTGGATCAGTTTGCTCTTTTTGCTAAGTAAGAACTTGTTATCTTGACACTTAAGTGTTAGCAAGCCCTTGTATATCAGATAATAAGCACAGCGGAATGTATAAGTTAAAGCAACACTTTTTATACTAAGAAAGAGTTATTACTCCCCCTTGATGATTGAAACTAATAAATGACAAGTATTTATTATGAATCTAAGCAGTAAATGAGAATTAGATACTTAGACAGATTCACAATAAATACTGAAATGGAATAGAACAGTGAAAGTGTTTGAAGGATTTTTCTATTAAAAATCAATGTCTAAAATAGAAGGTTGAAGCCTCCTATTTATAGACGTTTACATACATGTATCTTGCCCAAAAAGCAAGTACAGAAACAAGTTGCACAAGTTGCAACATTGAAACTATCAAATACAACTAAAAGTAATAATAAACAATAAAACTACTGTTCCAAAAGGCGGTGGAAAATATCTGATGCTAAGTGCTGATGAATGACAAACTACTGATGAGTAGTTTGTCTTCAGTACTTCTGAAGTGAACTTGTCTGGTTCCATTAAGGCAAAGTTCTTTCTGCCATTGTCTGGTTCTCCCCAGTTGATGTCAAACACCCTGTTGTCTGCATCAGGATTGCACTCTGTGGTGTCAAAAGGAAGACTGCTCCAGTCAACATACCCTGAGGTGAAAAGACTTTGTTGAGAGGGTTGTTGAGGTTGTGGAGGATGTTGAGCAGCTGGAAAGGGAGGGATTGATTGGCTCTGCATCTGTTGAGCAGGCATTTGAACATATTGTACTTGTGGCATGTATTGCTGTTGAGGAGCTTGTGCCTGTACAAAATGAGCACTCCCTTGAATTCCATTATTCCTATTATAATTGGGGTTATAGTTATTTCCAGATTGTGATTGGTTAAAGCTAGAGCTTCTACACTCTCTAGCAAAGTGTCCCAACTTCTGACACTTGTGACATCTTAGTTTAGATTTGTCAAAACCAATTTTTGTATTACTGGTCAATCCTGGAAATTTCCTTCCTGACCTTTTATAAAACTTGTTAGTTTTAATGCTTAGCATGGCCAGTTGGTGTAAAATGTCCATTTCTTCTAAGTCATCACTGCTAAAGTTTTTCAAATCATCCATGATAAAACATAGATTATCAGCAGTTTGACTTTGGTCATTATTGTCATAACCTGGGAAAGATCTTTCTGATGAGATCCCAGTTGTTATGTCAATGTTGTCATAAGATCCATAGGAACAAGTTGGTGAGTCTTGTCCCAAAAGTGCTGTACTACCTGGTAGGTAGTCATCAGCAGTTTTACCAGATGATTGTAATTTCTTCTTTTGATCAATTTCTCTTTCAAAAGTAAGTAATCTCCCATGGAGTTTTGTAAGAGTGAGGGAGCTAAAATCTGGTGAGGATCTTAAAACAATGGAGTATGTTTCCCATTTGTCTGGTAAAGACCTTAAAAATCTATGTAGCATAGATACTGTTGTATAGGTCTGACCATTTAACTTTAGCTCAGATATTAATGAGGAGAATCTTTCAAATTGTTGAGTTAAAGTTTCCCCATTAATATGAGCAAATGTCTCATATTGTTGAGCTAAAATCTCTCTGGTGTTGGCAATCACCTCTTCAGTTCCTCCAAACTGTTCTTTAAGACAATCCCAGAGTTCTTTGGCACTTTCACAATGTAAAAGGCCAGAGTATATCTCATTTGGGAGAGCCATTGCCAACATAGAGAATGCTTTTGCATCTAGCTCAAGTTTTAGGAAATCATCATCTGTATATTCTTTTGGGTCCTTAGGGACCTTGACATTAGTTTCAAGATTGACATTTACTGGTTTGTGAGGACCATATATCACAGATCTCCAACAACCTGTGTTGGTCTGTGACAAGGTATGTGCCATTCTCTTTTGCCATATGTTGTATTCATTTCTTATAAGCATGGCAGGTTTAGTGGCAGAACCAGTATTATGTGGATCCATTTTAAAGAGTATAGATTTGTCAGATGACTCTTTTTAAGTGATGGATGTTGATAAAAAGTGAACTTTTGATCTTTTTATTGAGTATCAATAAGAGCTTTGTGTCTGATTCTCAATTTGTTAGATTGATATGTGATCAGATAAACCAATGCTCTGATACCAATTGTTGGATCAGTTTGCTCTTTTTGCTAAGTAAGAACTTGCTATCTTGACACTTAAGTGTTTAGCAAGCCCTTGTATATCAGATAATAAGCACAGCGGAATGTATAAGTTAAAGCAACACTTTTTATACTAAGGAAGAGTTATTACTCCCCCTTGATGATTGAAACTAATAAATGACAAGTATTTATTATGAATCTAAGCAGTAAATGAGAATTAGATACTTAGACAGATTCACAATAAATACTGAAATGGAATAGAACAGTGAAAGTGTTTGAAGGATTTTTCTATTAAAAATCAATGTCTAAAATAGAAGGTTGAAGCCTCCTATTTATAGACGTTTACATACATGTATCTTGCCCAAAAAGCAAGTACAGAAACAAGTTGCACAAGTTGCAACATTGAAACTATCAAATACAGCTAAAAGTAATAATAAACAATAAAACTACTGTTCCAAAAGGCGGTGGAAAATATCTGATGCTAAGTGCTGATGAATGACAAACTACTGATGAGTAGTTTGTCTTCAGTACTTCTGAAGTGAACTTGTCTGGTTTGGACTTCAGAACTTCTGATGAGGTTTCTTCTTCAGCACTTCTCATATCTTTTCTTCAGCAGTTTCTTGTCTTCTCTTCAGTACTTCTATACTTAGCCAAAATGACAGAAGTGAATTAGACTAAGGTTTCCAAAAGTGGTTTTACCAATCCTCTTTGTCCTAACATTCATAGAGGCCAGAGTGTTGACTACGGTTATCAGCAGCAACAAAACAATGAAGAGGAAGCAATGATCAGCTGAGTGAGATCTTAGAGGCCATAAAGGCTGTCCAGGAAGATATAAAGGCTGTCCAAGAAGATGTAAAGGCGATCCGGGAAGATTTTAAGAGAATTCATAAGGATAATGAAGTTCGGGACCACAACGTTGAGGCATTGTTTAAGCAAGTAGGTCAACTGGCAGAAAATTTGGAACTTGAAGATTTGATAGTTGAACCAGATATGGTTAATGTTGATGTGGCTGAAAAAGTTGTTGAAGAGGCACATGTGGACCAGGTTGTGATGGAGGAAGCCTTAGAAGAGGAAGCTACAAGCCTTAAGGTAGACGTGACTTCGTACGTACAACCACTTGTAGACACACTTGCTGAAGAACCAGTGAACCGGGTAACCTTGGTGTACCCTAACCATCCTTCTATATTTATGATCAAAATAGACAAAGTTGAAGATGATGGCTTGAGTGGGCAAAAGAGGAATGTGAGCATTAAAGACATTGGACAAAGTATAGTGAAGTGGCCCAACAATAATCCTACAGACATGTCAAAGATAAGAAAGAAGATAAAGATTTGACATGTCAACTACTGAACATACATTGGGAATTCGGTAGGCAAATGTTCTTTGAGACCACCATGAATGAACATCAGATTGCCCTGCTCGTACTCAATCTCCATTCGAGCGGGGACGAACTGAAAACCACTAATGATTGCAGGTATCCCGATTTGTTTGTGTTTTTTTTCTCTCTTGTTTCTTTGTTTCAGGTTTATTTATCGGTCGCGAATGAAATGCTATACGACCAAATTTGGAGGAACCGAACAAGACTCATATGCGAGTACTGCTTATCCAGGGGAGTCTGTTCCTTTTATTTCTGTTGTATTTTATTTTTAATTCTGCTTTATTTTATTCCTAGCTCACATTGAGGACAATGTGTCATTCAAGTGTGGGGGGTGGGGAAACTTCTTTTTTTTTATTTAGTTTTGAGTAAAAAAAAATTAAAAATTAAAAAATGTCCTAAAAGCGATTTGATCGGGCATGAAAGCGACTGTTTCAATGCTTTCATTCTGTCTCTGCTTGTGGTATATGGGTCCTTAATCATGGTCCAATTCTTTAGAACAGACATATGAATTGTTTTCAGCAGGTATTTTAGAGAAAATGTTTAGAATTTGCCCGATTAGGTGTAACGAGTTGTCGGTAAAAAATACATGCACACATCGGTAACCCATTTCCACACTTTGGTGAGATCTTGAGCCTACTAGATGATAGATTGATACATATATATTTTCATTTGTTGAGTGTAGACCAGATGTTTCTCTGTTGCAGAACTTGTGTGATTTGATATATGCCGAGGTTGTAGACTAGATATGCACATAGATGATAAAGGCAATTTAGGTTTCCCCTTTTTCTTTTGATACCCACTTATTTGTTATGTTTGACCCGTTTACCTAAAATCACCCTTAGTAGCCCATGTTGAGCCTATACCCTTTCATTTGATTAAACCTATTACCCAAATTGACCTGTTTACCTTTGTGTAATAAATTAATGACATCCATTGTGTTTATGTTTTGTTTAAGTGATATGTTTAAGTTGTGAAAGAAAAGAAAAAAAAGAAAGAAAAAAATATATATGAAAAAAAAAGTGAAAAAAAAGAAAAAAAAATCGAAGTATGTGTATGGGTCAAATATGCCCAAAGTTGTGTGATTATTGTATTATGGTGTTTAGTGAATAAGGATGATCATTCAATCGTATTGAAACCTTTGTTTTTAAACCAACTGTTAGCCAAATCGATCCTACCTTTACCCGAAGCCCAAAACCCGTAAGTCCTTTAGATATGTGCATTGTCTATAGTTGAGGTGTGATTGTTATACAAGCCTATGATAACAGAGTTACATACTTGGTTTTTGAGTGAATAATACTAGCACATTACATGCTAGTCCAGATATTAAACCGAGTGGAGTGAAAAATTGTGAGGGGTGTGTTGCATGAACATAAAAACCGGAAGCATGTTAGACTTAGTTGGGTGAGTTCTGTTTTCAAAATTGTGCATCATGGTTGCCTGTTGAATTAACACATCTAATGATGATCTATGAATGGGGTATGACTTTGGACCCTAACTAGTGCATGGCGGGGGCGTTTGAGGTATTTGTTACTTGTTCGTGGTAGTGTTCTGAGCAGATTTGCTTGAGGGCAAGCAAAAGGTAAGTGTGGGGTGTGATGTGTTGCCAAATGCATCACATTTATATATTAGTTTTGTATAGTTTTTTTAATCGTTTATCGTTTGTTTATATCGTGTCTTAGATACTTATTTGTGTGTTGGTGTTAAGCAGGTGTTCGTGGGCTAAAACGAGAGAAAAAGAGCTTAGTTGGAGAGGAGACGAGCATTCGATGAAATTGGAAATCGAAAAAGAAACAAATCTGGAAGAATTGGAATTAGAGACCCTCTAATTTCAGTAAAAGTTATTCGCGGGTCTCCAGGAAGTAAAATAGAGGAAAATGACGATTTTACCCTTAATGAATTGTGGTAATTACGGAATATGCCCTCGCGACATTTTAGGTTATTAGAGACTCTCTAATTTCAGTAATAGTTATTCATGGGTCTCTAATACCTTCCAAACCCATAAAAAGCCCGTTTTCTTGATAAAAAACCTAATCAGCCGTTTGGGGAAGATATCTTCGACTTCCAGAGCAGAAAAGGGATGATTTTGAAGACTTTTTGCAGTTCCATTCATTCCGGTTGATGCAAGAGCAATCCAGAACAAGTTTTGAAGCCGAAATCATGATTATGCACGGCTAAACATCCTGCGGTTTCTCCGGGTGAAAGATTCGGTTATTTTGTAAGGACTTATCTGTTTTGAACTATGTTTTTAGGATCAGGTTTCATGAACATACTTATGTGTCTTTGAATCTGGTTGTATGTTTGACTGATTTGAACAGTTTGACTGATTTTCACAATTACAATTCGTTATCGTTTCTTGGTTTTCTTGCACTAGGAATAATTTAACTTTGTGATTTGTGTTTTGATGTTGAATTGGGTTGAACAATTTAAACAGGGTCATGTCCATGTGATTGCCTAGCTAGGTTAATTCAGATTGTCTTTACAGTTACCGAGTCAGAAACCCGGAGCGACCGTTTTTCCATATTATTGTCTTTTATAAAACTCTATTATCAATTGTTTTGCAGCACCGCAACGCTTTTACATTAAACTTCATAAAATTACTTTAGGTAATCTTAATTTAATTAGGAATCAGTAACTTAGCACTTTCCACAAAACTCCATGAGGTTCGACAACCCTACTTTCTATACTGCAGTCATTTGTACCTAAGGAGTAGTTTTTATTAAGTTCTTGATTAGCACTTCGACACGCGATCATCGGGCGATACTCGATGCAAGACCGTTCCCTCCAGGACGCCCGCCATCGTTTAGCGGGATATCATCATCCGCCATCACTATGTCACTATGGGCCTCCGACCCTTCGTGGTCGGAAGGATCCACCGGAGCCTCGTTCTTTAGGATCTCAATAACAGAAGTAGAGTCAAGAATACTAGAAATAAGACGCGTTTTATGAAGTCTAATTCTATTGCTCCTCCTCATTCCTCGCGTCTCTTCCTCGGGTGGATCACCAGAAGGCCCGAGGTTCGTGGACATCAACCTGTAATCAACGAATGATACAATTGTAGCAGGCGAAATAGATAACTAACCCGAAAAACGATAAATGACAGAAAAATGAATATTAACACCATAAATACATGTAAAAATATCGGAAAACTATAAGCATGAAAATGAACAAATATATATACTAACCTATGAACCAATCTAAAATCAATCCAAAATATCAACAGACAGTTAAATCAATAAAAATTCAAATAATCATATATGCAAATAAATGAACAAATAAAGAATCAACAAAGTATAAACAAGTATTCACAAGCATGTACACTGTTAAAAAGTTGACTCAGTTCGTTCTAAAAGCTAGTCGCGTCGCGCGGCAACGGCGCCAAAAACTTGACGTGTGCGGATATACACATGATTTCAAATGAATAAACACACGTTTCTACTTTAATATTTATAAAAATGGTTTAGACCTTAATATTAAAACACACACAATAAGGCAAGTGTACCCTGTCATATATGTAGTAATGTAAAGATAAGAACCAGATATCGATCCATGGACGCGCGCGGAGCAATTGTACTAAAACTTTGTCTCCAATTTACCAGTAGGAAAAGATAGTTTGAAGTTTGTTTATCTAAATTAATTCTAAAATATCTAACTAACATATGTAAGACTCAAAATACAAAATATAACTATATAGACTATAATATATCAACCCTAGCATGTCATTTACATATCATATAAAATAAAGGCGTGTGATCAACATTCCCATTTTCCGAAAGCTAACACGAATACACACGTTAACCACTTCAAGTCGTTTATTAGTGAGCAGCTGATATGATCTCATGCAAATCTTCTAAAGATAAGTTAGTCATCTGTTAAGAGTTTTCTAACCTCACTAATCTGGGAAAGCGATACCGAATACACAATACAGCCACCTAGACTAGCATAAAAGTAGAGCATTTCACAACCTATTCCATTTTACCAACTTTTGAACACAGATATACTAAGATCGCTATTTTTACCAAAATAACTACCAAAGATCATTAACCGTGTCAAAGATAGTAACGGCACCATTAAGCTTTCAAAACCCTTTTACGTGCCGGTACACATTTTTAATCGTTATTCTTCTGACTTTAACCAAAACCAATACCGGTTACAATTTTATGGTGTAAACTTATTAACAAGTTAACTACTCTACTACCGGACGATTAAACGGACGGTTCTTCAACATGTATCCGCCTAACACATTCGACAATCATCAAAGTCATTCAAAACACAATCACAAATCTAATATCAATGAAATAAGGTTGCATTATGATCATCAAGATTAAGTCATGAAAAACCCAAATTTATACAAGACATGAT